>JAOBRD020478683.1:0-17670 GCA_027575215.2 Hydrozoanthus sils | reverse complement strand
CACATGCAAACCCAGGATTCGATCCCGGGTCTACAGAGGTGGGAGGCACGAGCGCTAACCACTCGGCCATCCTGACTCCCCTAGAGAAAGCATTGCTTTAATAACTAATTTTTATCTCAAGTTTTTTTGAGTTTGAAAACCATTTTAATCTCTGGAAACATTCGAAAATCATCGGAAACGGTGTAAAAACGTTTCTAAAGCATTTTTATGGTTTTTAAAAGTTTTCGGAAAATCTTCGATGATATTCGGAAATGTTCGTATATCTTCGCAAATTTTCGGATATTGCCAGAAACGTTTCTCAGGCATTTTTAAGACTTCTTTAAAATTTTGTAAAATCTTCAGAAAACTTAGAAAGTATAACGGCGGCCAATCAGCACCAAGTAATCTGCACTGAATTAAAAAATCCGCCCGTTGACATCCAATCAAACCGAAGTAATTTTGTCCTCTATGTTATAAGCAGGGTTCTCAAAATGTTGCAGAGGATGGATGCCAAATTAAGGAGCAAGATTAAGCACTTTAGCTGTAACCCCTTTTACTACTTAAGGGCTCCTGAGGCATGCAGTGCCTTACAAACCCCAGATCGCAATGCCCTCAAAGTTTCCAAATGCAATAAACAGTGCTATAATTTGTGTTAGATTTCATAAACTAAAACTAACTTCTTCAACACAACCATGATATTTTTTGCTTAACACGTGGAAGCTAACAGGACTTTTTGGTGAAGATTAACTAATTTTCTTCTGTGCTAGTTGGAAGTCGTTTTGCAACTTTTAGAGGCGTCTAAATCACTGGAAGAGGCGGCTCATTCAGCCGCCAGCCAGCTAGTTTTGAGAAGCCTGTATAAGGGATGTTCTTTTTACCAGTCGACTGTCTAGGCTAGTGAAGAAACACGATCAGGAGAATGAAGTAATTTGGACATAAATGTCGTCACGGGTTGACAAACTGATCCATTGTACAGAACACTGACTTGGTCACATGAAGGAGATGTTTGGAGAAGAACTGTTGAAAAAAGTTCTTGACTAGGAGTTTGGTCTTTGGGTGAGGCCAAAACTTCTGCCAACTCTATATGGAATGAAGAAAGGACCAAAGCAAAGAGAATAATGAATGTCATTTCTTTGCTGGAAATCTAATATTAGTTTCTTTAACAGTTCTTTGTAATGTTATTCAGTTGGAAAATTACGTTAGATTTACGTTCTAGAAATTAAAGGATTCTTAACTATCATTCGTTATTCTTGCTTATAGATCTACAGCCCATGCCAACGGAAGCCATCTGTCAGAATTTCAATGATTTGAGGTATTGGAATTGAATTCTTTTAATCTTGGCACAGTAAGACGAAATTTCCTTCTAGGGGCTCATTTACTAATTATGTGGTGTATGCCATACAGTGAATTACCAGTGGTTTTCCAATATTACACTGTTATTACAGTTTTCCGCTATCATCCCAACCCCCCTATCCATCTTTTTGTACGACAGTCATGTTTTACCTGGAATCCCAGTCATTCATCCTAAAGAATACAATAACAATAATTTATTGGCCCTTCTTGTTTAACAATGGCTTCGAATTCTTGCATTAGAGTGATAACTTTAGTTTGACGTGCACCAGCCATTCAGAGATAGCAACGGCCAATCTAGGTAAATGGCTATAGGGCAAACGTAAATTAGTTGTAAAATATCATGTTCAAGGCAGAAAATGTTTTTGACTTTAAAGTTGAGAAACAAAGTAAAGCAGCAATCAAACAAGTTTTAAGCAAATAGAAGAGCAAGAAAAACAAAAACAGACAAACGAGTAGACACAAATCACAAAAGCAAGAATAAGCTCATCATCAGCTTTTCATATTAAATCTAAGAGAGGCGATGTCGAGACTTCTGTTTGAATGGATTTGCTTGAGTTTAATTCCAGATCTTGGATCCCCACAAGTCGAATGTTAAATTTCCCCAAAATGGAGATTCTTCTAAACTGAAAAGTTAAAGGAATTGGTACCCCCGTACTTAACATCGATACCTTAAGTAATTCCTAATCACAAAGTTAATGAAACCCTTGTGTATGAACAATCAGATGTTTTGACGTTTTTGAGTGTTATTCCTCATATTTACTCATATACCTAATTAATACTGGCTGTACTTTCTAGGAACGACATGATTCTACTGTACGAGCTCAAGCAAGCCGCCAGTAACTGTGAGTTTGAGTTACAGACGCAGAAGTAAGTTCATTTCTCGTTTCATTTATTTTTCCTTGTGTGACACACAAATTTCAACATTTTGTCTTTTGTCGGCATTAAGTAGCTTCAGCGATGGCTTGTTTCAGTATCAATTTATTTTCCTTTTTACTATACATACATACATACATACATACATACATATACATATGTACCTAATGTTAACTAGTGCAGGCGAGGCGTTCCCAGGAAACCAATAGGCTTTTATCGAAGGAAACTCTTCCTATATATTTGGCATTAATAAATTTGTAAACGGGTCATGCAAGTCATAGCTTTTCGTTTCGTAAGCAAAAAGGATTTAAATTTTTGCGTGAAGGAATAAAAGTTATTTGAGGAAGTCAATGAGGCGGGGAGAGCATTTCATAATTTAGGACCTTGAAATAAGACTGGAAATTGATTGATGTTTGTTCGACATTTATGAGAACGAAGATCAGAGGCAGACCTAGTCTTGTATTTATGTATTTGACTACTAGTTTGAAATAGTTCTAAAAACATGGACGGAAGTAAGCGGTTTTGAAACTTATACATAAATCTTCCGACATGAAAAAAATTAATCTGATAAATATCTAAAACCTTTAGTCGTGAAAAAAGTGGAGGTGAATGAGCTAAATAATTCGATTTGGTTATAGCTCCTTATTCCCCAAACGTCAATCAAAAAGAGAAGTGTTCGACTACGCTTAGAAAAAATTGTGGACATCAGCTGGCCAGGGTCTTTGATGATATGAAATGATAATTTCTAAATGTTCCAGGATTTGAAAAGGTTAGACTTCCAACCTTTAGTAATTCGAAGACTCTGGCTGGCTGCTTGCCACTGAGGCACAAGTTTCTTTAGTTAAGAAGTTAATTAGTGTCAAACCGTGAACAGAGAAAAAATGGCTCAAAGCTAAGATTCAGAAGAAAGCTCAAAACTAGTCGTGCTATGAAAAAGGAAGGCGGGAAAAATTTCCACGCCGTGAACAAAGCTTTCTCTGATTATGTTCAGCTACTGTCCGTCGAACCAACACGTCTCTTTTTTGATGGACATTTGGGGAATAACGAACCAAAAACTTGAAATATTATCCGCGAAGTCATTAACCAAATAAACAAAGAGGGTTGACATGAATAATTATGCATACCCGCGCTGTTGCTGCGAACTGTAAGTGAATGTCCAGAGAACAATAGTCATTCTGCCTGATGGCTGTTGCGTGACACTTTGTGCTGTTGTGTGACACTTTATGCTATTGTGTGACACATGAAACTGTTGGTGCCAAAGAGTTGGCGGCTGCCTCATTACCACAATACCTTTGAAACCCTCCACAGCTCAAAAGAGCACAGCCAAAATATTGACTTTACGGAATTCGTTCTTGTACTAATTTCATGCATTGTGTGTCGTAGATGGGAAGATTTTGGATAGTCCCATAAACCCGATATGCAAAAATGGCGGCGGTTTTAATATTTCCTCCTGCGTAACATATTTTTTTTTTGAAAGTTTAACTCAAGAACGAGGCTAGTTGCGGTAATTTGAATGTAGACAAAAAGAATATTTAATCGCCGCCATTATTGCATAGAGTCTATTCATTATTATGAGTGGTTTTAACTTCCTTTCGGACTCGGTGTTCAGGAAAATGTAAAATACCGTAATCTATAAAGGGAATTTTGGAAAACCATAGACCATTTTCACGCAAAAATATATTAAACAAATCAAGAAACTGTGGCCAGCACCAAATTCATCCGCTGGATTGGCTGGTTGGGCATCGATGCCCACCCACATTACTTTGCATTTAAAAATTATCCAGTTTCAAACCTTTATATCTCCGTCAAATTGCGGCCAATCTTTATGAGACTTTGTAGTTTACTATTACTAATATGCTGAGATTGACTCTGGACTCGTTTTCCCGATAAACTGAATATATTTCTATGCTACTCTGGCGTGATAAAGATCTATTTCAAGCAAATTCGAAATTACGTATAATGTGCGATACTTTTAAAAAGCAAGTCCTGGAACACCGAATTGATTCGTCAATAGATTGGACTTGACGTTCGGCTGATAATTTATCCCTACTACAGATCCTGTAATCCGTAAATTTCTGCTATTATGATTTAGTATAACTGTCTTTACAATCTTATACTTTCTAAATTCCAAAACCAAATACTGATGGAAACAGAGTACAAAAATGGCTAACTTTAATGTTCGGTTTCTTTAAGGCATCGTCTGGAGGCTTTAGCACCGGGAAAGGATTTGATGGCACTGCAAGGTAAGATTGTTGATGAATGCAAACTAAGTGATTCTCTATATTTAATTATTCTTTATCGTAATTGAGTTAGTTCAAGGAAAATCCTGGAATTAATTAGGTAAAAAGCCATGACTGGTCATTAGTTATTGTACATGACGTAAGGGAGGGGGAGGAGGGCTGACCGGTGCATTTTGAATTTGCTCGACTTTTGCTGAAATTCTAGTTGTGTATCACCAGAACTGCTACCCCTTCCCCAATAAGGTATTAGTGTCCAATGATGTTGAAGTTAGTTCCATCCACCTAATAATAAAAATTTTGTACTTGAATTTTATTCCATCTGTTGAATGGTGGTAGTCTTGTGCAGTATTTATCTTTTAGAAGCAATTTTAAGAACATCTTGAGAAAACTTTCAGGACGATTTTGCAGAAAACACCCGATAAGTAAGAACAATACCAGCCTGAACCCCCAAACATGTGTCAGTCTTGTATGCGGGTGTTTACTGTAGCCAAACTGCTCTGTAGTTTTGCTATTGAACTCATAATTTTAGTTTAGGAACCCCTTGTCTGTTTTTTTTTTGTTTTGTTTTTTATAACATTTTGACTCAAGGAGTTACGGGAGAACTGGCAATAGAACTCGAGGTCTCCTTTGAGGCTTGCCACCCGGGACTTACTGTTTAACGTTCTTATCCGAGAAGACGCGAAGGTCTAACCGTTTGCAGATGTTAGAGCAAATGCAGCACCTTCTCCTCAGTTATTTTTAGACCCTGAGTGAAAGTCCGGCACCGGGAATCGAACCCGGGCCTCCCGCACGACAGACTGGCGCCTTACCAACTGGGCTAACCAGGCGGTGGTGTTTTAGATAAGGGCCGTTGGAGAATAATTTGTTGTTTGTTTTTTTAGTTCCCTTGGAAACTGCCGTTGTACCAAAGGTCAGTGTCTCTTGAGCCTCAGTGAGCTAGCAGTTTCCTTTTTTGCTCATTTTTCATCTTGTGTTGTTCGTCAGCCAGTCACTGTACTGAAAGCTCAACACCTCTTGTTCCAGGCTAGTTCTCAGTCCGCTACCCCACTTATAGACGCGGTCACTCCATCACCTGGCACCCCAAATGCGGTAAGACTGCGCATGCGTGCATGTTATTAGAATATGAACTACTTTGCTTGTCTGAAAAGCCGAGCGTTCAAAAAGTATGATTTAACGAGAAATCGTTGATTAATCTCAGCTCGCTACTGGACCCTCTGTAATTTATGTCCAGATTACCCATGATGTAGTTTCAACCGTGAAGAGGTCTATTGAACTTTTGTTGAAAATCGTGCAAGTCATCAAATTTGTATTAAAAAATCCAACCAGAATGGCGAAATTGAAAAGTGTTATAACACTATATTAGGATTATCTCTGTGCAGCACTTTGAATTATATAGTTTCTGATACATCATCTTTGTGTCGAATAAGCGCTTGCCAGCGATGAGGCAGGCGCTTATTAGAAGAAGGTATATTTCCCAGTCCCCTTTTTTTCTAATAGAAGGCATTAAACATAAGGATGTTAAAGCTGTTTCAAAGTTAAACAGCAAGATTGATCCACACTTTAGAGAAATCTACATTGGCAAACTAACAAGAAAATTATCAATTGTCAATTTGTTCCTGTTTATGTTACAATTTTTCATTTGGAAAGTCCTCGGTAAAAAGTCCTGGAAATTATGGTATAACTTCTGAAACACGCTGGGGAATACTGGATGAAGTATTCTAACATTTGCTTTTATTTCCAGCAGAGAAAAAGAAGAAGTACCATGTTAATGGAACAGAACCCGATGAAGAAAACCAAACGGTTTTGAACAGAATCTCGCCCCCGGGCAGCTACCTAGGACTATGAGGTTCACTGGAAGTCAGTGCTTCTGAGTAGTCAGGCAGTTTGTTCGTAAAACAAAAATTGGCCGGGGCGAGGTTTAAAACTTCCACACTACTGCGTACTCCTCTAGGGAAGAGAGGGTTCATAGACAAAATAGATGAACAACAGGGGTGACTTTTGTCTGATTGGCTGCAACAGTGCGTCTGTGTGACGTCATTTTCTTCCAAAAATCCGAACGCGCGCTCGCGACGCATCGAGAGCTTCTTTCTTCCTGCCTTTTTGTCTTTCTCAGTTCACAGCGCACGCGCAGACAAAGATCGCCTTTGTTCAGTCGACTTCGGTTCTCCGGCATTCTCAGTTATGTGGACTGATTAGCTCAATCTTTTCTCATTTTAAAGTATCGATAAACCTTAGCAAATCAGATCTCAACAGTGTTTATGACTGGTAGGCTTTATATCTTTCTTCTTTCAACACTTGCGACGTGCACATGCCCGGAACTCTTGCCCTTTTTTCTTTGATACTGGGCTTTGTTACTTTAGTTTCGAACTGACTTTGCTTTAGTACAAATGCTAGTACCGTATTTCTCGGACTATAAGTTGATTTTCTGAGACCCTAGATCAGGGTTCAAAAACTGACCTCGACTTATATAAGGTTACGAAATCTTGTTCCACGCTAACAATTTCTTGAGTTGTTTGTGGATTCCGTAGAATGAAGCGAAAGGTGAAGAGCTCGATCAAATCGCTTGAAATGTACCACCACGCAACTTGAAATGCACAAAACTTCGGCGTTTATATTTTGCACACTTTGCAGCAATGTAATTTTTTGTGAGAAAAATTTCATGAGTGAAAGGAAGAGACAGTCGTAAGTTTGAGCTCAATTTTTGAATAAAATACTTTCCAAGATCCCTTCCAAGATTTCAAGGTAACAGGGGTTGACTTATACTCGGACTGGACTTATAGTCCGAGAAATACGGTCAGCGGCCTCGCGATCGTGATCCACTTAAAGTGTCTGATACGACCGAGCTTTCATTGATTTATCTTTGCACGGGCAGTGATGTAACCGACAGGTTGGAAAGAGCAAGTCGTTTAAGCTTTTGGATTTGTTTTTTGCTTGGTATTCATGCTTTCAATGGAAGCCCGCGACTGGTTTTAATGTACGCATGTGAAGACGATTTACATCAAAGATATGTTGTTGTAAATAAAGCTATCTTAATTACTTACGTTTGCATTCGCGTTGTAATATTGTTTCTCTTGTGGGTTATACCATTTTGTTAAATGGCTTATGCAATCGGCCCAGAGCTAATCTGCAACCAGAAGTTACAATCAGTAGATAAATATAGAAGAATTTTTAACAACTGAAATTTCCTGGGCAATTTTCCTATTAGGCAAATTTATTTTAAAAAAATATCCCAGTTTCTCATCAGCGTGCGCACTGATTTTTGCCAGCATATTTTTATTATCTTTAGAAATATATGAGGAAAGAAAAAAAATGTTTTCACTTTTGCGATACGATGATCAGAGTGACAAGCAATTCAGTTGGCGGCAATTTGCGACACTTAACGCCTGTACATGTAAGAGATGAAGAACAAACATTATGCTTGCCAAAGAGTACAGTAAAAACATACACGAGTAATAGATTGATAGTAATACTGACCATATCAAAACTGAGTGTGGTAGTTAGTGGTGTAGACTGAAAAAAGTATTAAAACCAAAAAAAGTGCGCCCGCCCTCACTGAATTTTTTTAAAGTTTTGATAATTAACAATTTTTCACTGAAGTGGAGGTGAATAATTGTTTTAGTATATACCACAGAAGTTGAATAAAAAATGAGTCGAAAAATACTTTAATTTTGGCAATGCACCGACAAAAACAAGTATTCGGGCTATTTTACAAAAATGTTTATACGCACCGTCGCGCTATTAAGTAGAAGTCACATGACAATTATAAGTCAGGAATGGTTGATTTACTTACTGACAAACCAAATTTTGTTGCCAATTTTGTGTTTTTGGGGACACCATTTATTGAGGTTATTTCCTCTTCGATAACCGAAGCTAAACGGGAAGCCATTTTGTTTCCGTCTTTTCACTGCTCGGAGGTAAATAGCACTGGATATTTTACCTCCGAGCAATCTGAGTTAACCAATCAAAACGCGCGAAAACGGATATTCACTTGTGTGGTAAATACTAAACCGGCATATTTTTTTAAGCGGCCTTAACAGGAAATTTCAAGTTTCACATTTATATAATTGTCGTTCAGTTTTGATCGACCAGTCGTGAAGATACTGATATCCTTTACTGGGTCAAAGCTGAAATGTATGTAGGTCAGATGCTGCAATAGAAAAGCATCGAGCGTTGCTTCGTGATAAGAAAGCAACAGGGAGACCGCGAGTATAAACAGACCAAAACGCTGCAGTACTGCCCAAAAATAAGACTAGCGCAAATCAGGAATGTTACTGAACAAGCGCAAGTGCCATAAAGCTCGTCGAAGTCTTCCCCTCATTTGAACCCCTTCTGGAAAGTTCCTCGTAGCTAAATTTGAAGCATGTCACCAGTAAACTTACTCCACTCCACCCCTCCTAAGTCCCGCTCAAAAAATTAGGTACATTTTTCATTTTTCTTAATACTTTGCCGATTTTAGCCTGAAACTGTTCTTAAGTTTTTCATATTTCTGTGTGTGGTTTAAATCGATTAAAAACTAAGCCAAACGGGTGTTGCCATTCATAAACATACTAACAACAACAACATTTTTTAACCATTTCTTTACAAATAATAATATAACATAAATATATATGCATTTTACATGTGGTTATGGCCACAAGAAATAACCACAGGGTTAAAAATGCAAAATGGCCAGAAAGTACTAGAAGACAAACTGTTAGGAACCTTGGGGCAAATACACGTGTACAGCGTCTAATTTGAAGCAGCGACTGATAAAAAATGAAAAACTGCGAAACATTCTTTTATTCATTCTATGTTGTTAGAAATCGAAGCTCAACAAAGTTTAAGAAATAATTAACTAATTATCGATCCCGAGCTTCAGCTGATGTTTTGGATTTTCTCGTCCATCAGCATTCTGAGAGAAAAGGCTTTGACATGGCAGACAAACCAATCGGTTAGCATGCGCAGCTCGGTCTAAATGTAGATAATGAAACCTTGACCTCCAATCGCTGTTGTAACTTCTTTTAAAGTTTAGAGAAGTTGCCTCAACGCTTTCTTAATATTTTTGATTCACCAAATTAAGGTTAGCAAACGGTCCGTTCAAAAACGAAGGTCACGGCAAATCATGGCTAATTCTCGAAATCTCGTCATCTTTTTCTTGCAGTTGTTATGTCTCGAGATCTCGTAATAATTTTTTTATTTTTTCTTCTCGCAATCTCAGATTTTCTCACAAAAAAGCTCACATTCACGGAATTTCCGGCAAAACTCGAAATCTCTATTTTGCTTGAAATTTATTTGGTGTCTCGGTCTCGAATTTTTCGTCTCGTAAACGTCTCAGGGTCTCGGATTATTTATTGCCTTTCAAAATCTCGAGCTCCGATTTCAAAAAGACTGTCTTGGCATCTCGGACAGTCTCGGATTCGCCATTCGCTACCCTTTAAAATCTCCTTGTTAAAGATCTGATCAAGTAAACCAAAACTTGGAATTTCAAAGAATAATTTGTGTTCATACATCTAAGAATTAAAGAAATTAATTTTCGAACAAGTTTGAGCCTTGGCGATGTAACAAAAAAACAAAACCCATTAAGATTTTTTCAACGGGACCTAGTATTTGGAACAACGACTGTTTCTAAAAGCTTGCGAAAGGCCGTTTGAATTCAAAATTATTTTGTTTTGCATGTACTGTAGCGGCAGCTGCGACTCTAAGTTTGCGACCCGAGGACATTGAAAAAAAGTTGCGATAATTATCGCTTGTTGCCGCACAAAATGATAAGAGCGTTTGATTCACGCGTTGATAAGCTTCCTTTTACAAAAATTTTTAACTAGTTTACAGCTTGCACGAAAGTGCTGTACATTTGAAAACAAAAACAGAACTTATTATTTATAGATCCAGACGCTTTTCAGGAAAACAAAGTTTTCTCTAAGCCAAATATGTATTTCTTTAATTCGTTCTCTTTTAATTAAAAAATTAAACATCGCATGACATTTGAACCCCACGCAAACGCAGCACAAGATAACAATCGCACTTGAAGTCAGAAACCAGAAGAGACCCATATTTCTCATAGTTTTGTCGTTTTTTTAGCTCCAAATGAACTTGAGGTTTTGTGCACATAATCAATCTTTGCTTATTCGCTCCTTTTCTAGAAAAAAACCTTTTTTATTTACTAGAAAACGTTCTATAGCCAACTAGAAACTACTTACAAATGTTGTTTCTATTTAAAACATATTTTGCTCAATGTTTTCTTTGCGTATTACGCGTTACATTTTTGCATACAAACTGAGCGAGGTCTTGATAATTCAATTAGTCTATGATGTCACTTGCTGAAGGGGCGAGTAGGCGGTCTCCAATCCGCGGGAAGTTGGGGCGAGCCACCTGCTTTCACGCTTAACTTTTTCGTAAACGTCCCTGCTTCGCTCGCGGCATTACCTGGCCTGGAAGGTAAGGACGAGTTTGTTTCAGATATTGTGGTAAGAAACAATTGCACAAGAGTACAATCGTCGAAAAAGGTACGCACTCATTTTTAAAAGGCAGAAACAGGTCGCATATAAATTATTATTTTACTAAACATGTTTTAGTTTTATTGTAAAGTACGGGATTCGTGAAAACGAAAAACAAAGAAAATTGGCTGTTACTCAAAGCAAAATGCTTTTGGTTGTAACTCAGTGTTAAAAACAAATACCTGGTAGGCTTGCTTTCTTGCTTGTTTTGAACTTCAACTTAGAGGCTGAAGAGCGACAGTAGAACTGATAAACGCTGATGCTTCGTATAAATACAATATTATGTATCAGTAATTCTTATTTCGCGAGCTGAGATAGCAGTAACCCTGCCGCAAAATTTGCTGCAAAATCCGCTAAACAAGAACTATATGCAAGTTTCTCGCGCTACAAAAGATTTGCTTCAATAGTGTCTGACAGAAATCATCCCCTTCGCCCACGAAACATAATTATACAGGCCGTCATGAATACGAATTGCTAGGAAAACATCGATCTTTACTTTTAGCTAAAATAATGTTTTCATTTTGAAAATGGGTTAACATAAAGCGATAGAGTCGTTTTGAAATTTAATCTTTTTTCCCCGCAGCTCCAAAAGCCGGCGACTTTTTTAGCTACATAATTTGAAAAATTGAAGCAATTCTTTGAAGTTTTGCGTTTAGATTAAAATCTTAAATTTTGTATAAAATTGTACTTGGAAAATGTAGATAAAAGCATAAATAATCAATTCATTAAACGTTTAAAACAGCGGTGTGTAACTGTGAAAACATGGAAAAAGTAAACATGCAGTTGTAACGTCTTAGAGGATTTCTTGGTTACAGCACAAAGAAAAGTCCTTAGCAAAACTCCTTCCGCTTTACTAGGTGAATTTATAAACAAATCGGTGCCCGACGCTTTTTGGCGGAAAAGATTGTTTTCGCTTGATTATTGTTATTTTTTGACAAACAGTTTTGTTGGAAGGCGCCAGAACATCTCAAGGTGGCGATAATCGTGTTAAATAAGGAGTGAAGAAAATTAGTTTCTACTTTAATTTAAAGTGTTTTTCGGACAAAGTTTATCTTTTATATGCAAAAAGAGACGTATTGTTGTAAAATCTTTAACTCTTTGACGAAAACAAAGTAACACAGTTGGCATTGATTTTGGCTGGAATTTTCCCTTTTCAATCCAGAGATGCTTGAGTTACACAAAGTTACTCGCACTTCTCAACGGAAGCAGAGGAGCAGAAAAAAAGAACTGTGAAAGTCGACAACTATTAAAATCGTTATCAGTTCGGATGCTAGTAAGATCTTTTAATAATGAAAAATTGACCCTCGAAATACTAATGAGATTTTTAGAAGTTGGTACAAAACTGGCTACAGTGTTAAGGAGTCATGAAACCTTAAATAAATTTATGGTATAGAAATCTTCCCACTAAACTTCCGATGAACTGTATAAAAATTTGTGGTAGTTGAGACTAGAAGAATGCACGCTGTCAAGCCGGTTTAAGAAAAAATCGCTATTTTTTTTTTGGCTACTTTTTGTTTCGTGTTTAACATAGTCGTGTTTTCGTTTCATCAAAAGCTTAGAACCAAAACTCTGTTTGTTTACATGATTTAACCACTATAAAGCGAAATGAAATTATCTGGAGCTACAATCTCACTCCATTTAGAAGCTGATGTGGTTGCCGTGTCTTTTTAACTTGGAGATGAAGTTATTTTCTCGAAGGAGCAATTAGTTCAAACTTGGATCCTTTAAAAGATATATTTTAGATAATAATCAGACAAAGACGGTGGTTAAATAAATATTTTAAAAACTAATTAAAGTCTACAAATGAAGCTTCTGCGATGTATTTTATGGCAAATTCGTTAATTTTTAAATACGTGTTTAATTTATCATACAATATTGACCCCCCACCGCCCCCTCCCCTCGATTTTTTTTAATAAATTTAAAAAAACGTGCTATTTTTCCGATTGTCAAAAACTTATGCACACCTGTTCTTTGATTAGTAACGCATCTTTTGAGCCCATTTGATGATGGCATCTCAGGAAACCACGAAACTTGTCCTTTGCTTAAACTTGGTGCTCTGCCGGAAAAAGTGACTGGAAATAAATATTTCTCGTCTATGTTACCAATTAAGTAATCTTTTATTTTTTGAAAATTCATGTTTGTAATTATTTTTAGTTGTTTTAGAATTTTCTTAGACAAATATGTACAAAATCCGAAACTTGGGCTGACGGCCGTCATTTCGGACTTTATTGATTAGGGAAAAGTAGGGTATTATGTGCCGCCACCCGCCACCTTTTTCCAAAAAGGCTGGATTTCAGGAGCAAATATCATGTTCAATAAAACAGATATTGATAAAGTGCTTGCACCAACGCCATCATTGTGGAGAGAGGAGTCCCAAAATACAATAAAAACCAATACTCCTAAATCAGGTTTTGAGAAATTGGGCTCTGAAAAAGTGGTGGGGTAGGGGGGTCTGTGCCGCCACCCACAACATCCCCCGACAAAATTGGGTTCCTTAAAAATACCATTGTTTTGACTTCTTCTCTTACCAGATGAGATAGTTGATCACGTGCATATACCTGGCCAGGCGAAATTTCATCATTCTTAACCGTTTACAACATTTTCGTGTTGGCAGTTTTGAGCTTTGCATAATTGACAATTCTTTGCTATCGCTGCCATGGAAACCAAGAAGAAATCACGCGACTTTAATTAGTTGAAAGATAATTGGGCACTAATTACAAGTGCAAAGTTTTACATCGATTTTATATCGATTGGATGAATATCATTGCAGAACACAGATTTTACACATGGTAATGTTGTAACTTTACTGTATATTGTTGTGACTATACTTAAATGGAAGTATACTTAGCACTTATTACACATGTTTCATATCAATTATTTACATAGTTTTGAAAATATAAGGGGAGGGGAGATTAAAACAATACAAGCCAAGAGACGCAATGCGATTAGATGCACAAATATCCATTATTTCTGCGGGGTTATTTTTATGTTTTGGCAACAAATAATTTTTTCTTTACTATTTTTCTGAAAGATAAAAAATTGAAGAAAATTTAGATAAACTTAAATATATCCTGCCTAGATGAGAAGAACTTCTTTTCTTTCAGAAAACCGCCAATGAATAGGCAGATTGTGATACTACTGGTCTGGGTCACCCTGGTCACGCGGCCATCACATGGGGAAACCTGTCAGGCAAAACCGTCCTCTGGGTAGGGTGGTTGTACATCTCTCTAACGCCATCGTTTAACCTTGATGGACATTTATCAAAACTTGTTGGGTACTACCAACAAAATTAGCATCAAATTGAAAATATTGGCCAAAGTTTGCGCCTGTAACTTGTTTCAGTGGACATCAAGTATAGAAAAATTGACTCATGTAGACTTCTTTCATAAATTGGCGGCTCCCAAATAACCAGCAATGATTTCTAATTAAATTTTTTTCCTTAAGCTCGTCGATCACTTTTGTTTGTTTACATCCTCAAACTAAGGTGTCAAAAACTTTTCCCTTTTTTTCCTTTCTTATCTAAAAGTACATTTTAACATGCTTACTTTTAGATAAGAAAACCAAAAAAAGAAAGGCTATGGGCGCTTTAAGCGTTTTCAAACTTGAAACGCTCCAAATAAGCAATTTCATTTCTCTTTGTATTGAAATTTTCGGGTCTTCATTTAAAAATTTAAGAATTGATACACGTGTCCGTGTTGATTGCAACTTTTAACACCTGCTTGTCAAGTGAAACTAATTTCTTTTTGTTATTGTAAGTGTATAAACAATCCAACTTAATTTTTGTGACCCTCCTCATTCAGTCTTAAAATTATAACTAATAATAAAGACAGTAATAAAAATGATATTGCTATTAACAATAACGATAAAAATTACAGTTCTTACAAAGCATTTTTCACACCCCAGTGAGTTTACATTCGATAAAATGCCCAGGGGAGGATGGAAGGTAATCAATCCTTCAATAAAAAAAGGGGGGGGGGGAGTGAGGGTCGTTCACCTTTAGTCATATTAAGTCCCAAGTTCAAATGTTAAGCTAGAGCTTCATGTAGCTTTAACTCGGGCTGACTTACTTAGACCCTCAAAATAGACCGGTGATTAATAACAAGGCTTTCAAAAAGAAAGCAAGCTCTTTCTTGTGTATCAGATAATGTAGTTAAATGATGTCATATACATAAGAGAATGATTATATGATAACTTGATAGACCTACCGAATATGACGAATTATGGCAAACCTTTAAACAATGCTCAATGCTCGACGCCCAACAGGCCAGTGACCAATAGCGAGCAAACGTCAGAGAAGGCTAAGCAGAGTGAACTGCCAGACTCGTCCAAGTTGTTAAAGAAACAACTGCGCAAGCGCAAATACGATATTAAGTCCCGTCCAGAGCCTGCAGGTATGTCCACTAGGCGTGGTTACCTAGCCAGTTAAGATATGTAACCTTGCAGTCACATAGCTTTACTTAGAAGACTACATGCACGCTTTATTTATAAGAACAAGTTAATTAGACCAAGACTTAATGGTCCTTTAAACAAGACGACCATTTAAAAATTATTCACGTTTCTATGTGTGGTTTACATCGAATGAAAACTGAGCCTAAGGTATTACATCATAAGTAAATGTTTATTGTAAGGAACTAACTTCAAGGCAAGCATAGGAGAAGTTTAGTATTTTTTTCGATGAGTCAATCATTTATTTGATTGGTGGTTTGAGAAAAAGGTTGCTTTGCATGATGTCTCGAGATTTGAAAAAGTTCGTAAACATACGTTAGCTGATATAATTTGAGGAAATAATATTGGTTAAAAGAGAAAAAATGCAAATCACTTTCATTCATTATGTATTGCTAAGTTAAAAACTAACTAAAAGCTCAGTAAACTTTTGACTATATTTGGTAGGTTTTCTTGTTAGCTGACTGTATTTGGTACATTTCTTGTTAATTGACTATGGTACGTTCCTTGTTAGTTAACTATATTTAGTACGTTTCTTCCTAACTGACTATATTTGGAACACATTCCTTGTTATTTGACTGTATTTGGTACGTTTCTTGTTGATTACTATATTTGGAACATTAATCTACTATATATTTGGTACGTTTCTTGTTTTTTGACTGTGTTTGGTACGTTTCTAAAACTAGATTTGGTACGTTCCTTGTTAGTTAACTGTATTTGGAACGTTTCTTGTTAACTGGCCATACTTGGCACGTTTCTTGTTAGTTAACTGTATTTGGTACGTTTCTTGTTAGTTAACTATATTTGGTACTTTTTGTGTTAACTAACTATACTTGGTATGTATACGTTCCTTGTTTTTCGACTATATTTAGTACGTTCCCTGTTTTTACTTTATTTGGCACGTTCCTTGTTAATTGACTATAATTGGTACGTTTATTCTTGTTAATTGGCTATATGTGGTACGTTTCTCGTTAACTAACTATATTTGGTGCGTTCCTTGTTAATTTACTACATTTGGTACGTTTCTTGTTATTCGACTATCGAGTACGTTACTTGCATATTTAATTGACTATATTTGATTAATTTACTATTGGAACATATTTTTTGTCAATTGACTCTAGTGTGTACGTTTCTTGTTATTTGTTTATATTTGTACGTTCCATGTTAATTGACTGTATATGGTACGTTCCTTGTTATTTGACTATATTTGGAACACATTCCTTGTTAATTGACTGTATTTGGTACGTTTCATGTTGATTACTATATTTGGAACACGTTCCCAGGGGTACCAGCCATCGTTAGGCTGTCCATGGCAATCGAATCTTTCAGCGAGATAAAGGAGTCAAACATGGTAACAAATCGTATGAATTTTTACTAGTAATTGTTAACAAATTTATGCAAACAATAAATACATGAATAGATTACAGCTTACTTATTCTGTAATTTAAGTAAATTTATAGGTACTTTTAAGATGTAGCTAAATGTATATTCTAATAAATTACTAAGTAGAGCAATAGCAGGATTTCTGTTCTCAACTGCAAGTTTATGAACTGTGATTCTGTTGTAAAAAAACTTCATTAAGCCCGTCTAGTCAGCTAAAGATTAGAATCCTATATGAAGAGAAACTTCTAACAACTTGTTCCATAACTGTGTGCCCTTCTTCTTCCTCGTGTTTCAAGTTTCCAACGGAATATATATCACTTTATTCTGCCTAGGAGTTTGAAGTTTTCATTTATCTTCGTCAACAATGGACTGATCGCAGACTTGCCCACGGAAAGAACGGAACCCTCGCGTTGAAAGGAGACGATGTTGCAAAAACGATTTGGATTCCCGACACATATTTTAACAACGCCAAGGATATTGAAATATTCACGACTGCTCAACTTGCCGTCATTTCTAAGGATGGAGGAGTGTACTTCAGTACCCGGATGAGAGTGAAGGCTGCCTGTGAAATGAACCTGAAAACTTTTCCAAAGGACATTCAGAAATGCTCTCTAATTACGGAAAGCTGTGAGTGTAGCGAGTGGTTTTTTTCTGATAGACCTTTTGAGCTTAAATTAGGTTAACCGTATAAAATTCTTAAGTAATATTTGAAACTCAACTTTAAGATGGGTTGCCTATGGTATTGAATGTTGCTGTGAGTATGGGATATAAACTGGGTTGCCTTTTTAAAAATGCTTAGTGTTATTACAAGCAGAAACTGGGAGGCCTGTAGTATCCTTGCAATGGTATTCTGACGGTGTGAACTGTTAACTGGGGTTGTCTTTAATCTAGACCTATTCAGAATATATGGACCTTTGTTAGTTCCT
>JAOBRD020478573.1:7137-17671 GCA_027575215.2 Hydrozoanthus sils | reverse complement strand
GAAAGGAGAATTAACACTCTGTGAGTGTCTTTATTTTCCCAGTGAAGTGAGCGCAAAATCTGTCCACCATTGCATACTTGCGAATCATCATATGAAGTCAATAACTTAACTCAGGACAAATAAAACTATGTATACACAATGTCAACCATAGACAAAATCATAAAAAAAAGATAAAGTACAGGTAAATGTTATGATGTTTAGTAACTTTTTTGGTGTTTATGAATATTAGCAAATGTTTTCAATCATTTTGATCATCACTAATGAACATGATCAAAATTATCAAAAACGTTTGCTAATTTTTATAAAAAACCAAAAAAAGTATAAGTTTTATAAAAGCATCATAACATATATCTATATTCTATTCGATAATAATGGTGATGATAACAATAATAATAATAGTAATAATAGTATTAATACTGATAATAGTAATAATATTAATGATAATGATAATGACAATAAAAAAATTATTACGTGAATTTCGAACATAATGAGGTCTTTTACTGTGATTGGTTATAAAACATTCTAAAATATCAAAGTTTTCACCGTCTACGGCGTCGTCAAGGTATGAAAGAGAAATGTACAGGTTTCCAAATATGGAACAAAACGTGTGTAAGAAACGTGGTATTTTAAGGATCCTTTATAACTTATCACAGTAGAAGGCCGCACGAGAACTAATTTTACCTTTACTAAGCTGTAGTTTTCATTGTTGTAGTTGGAAGATAGTGATGAGGAGGACGAAGATGAAGACGCTAGGCGGCTATCTCTGGGCAGACCGCCGAGTATTTATGAATCGCCTGAACTTCCAACTAAAGAAGGATATCTTATGATGAGAGGTACGACTGGGAGTCCTGTGTATGTTCAGCATTTAAAGACTAAAATTTATTGTTGAGTCATATTTTATGATGCGAGGTACAGCTGGGCGGTCTGTGTATGCTCTGCATTTAAAAACAAATTTATTGTTACGTTGTATTTTATGATGAGAGCTGCGACTGGGCGGCCTGTGTATGCTCTGCATTAAAGAACTTAAAATGTATTGTTACGTCATAGACTTTCCTTTTTACATGTTTTATTTAGTTTGAAAGGACTTCCTCTGCCAAATTAATAAAGGTTTATATTCTATTCTGATCTATATTCTATTTTGTTTTATTTTATTTTCTATTCTATTCCATATAATATTCTATATTCTCTCCTATTCTGTATTGTTCTGTTTTATTCTATTCTATTTCATTCTGTTCAATATTCTATTCTACTTCTAGAGGTTCGTTTTTCTAATACAAAAGAGCCACTGCATCTTGCTGCGTCAAGTATTGAAGAAGTTAATTTTCTTGACGAAATTCCTTTGGTATGGTTGCGCAGAGTCGCTACTTGTGTAGACTCTTTTAAAAGAATTTGCTATATTTGACCAAGACGAAGCTGAATTACGCGGGGTTTCCAAAAATCCGAGCGATTTGTTATTTGATTTGAGTGTTACAAAAGAGTGAGGAAACCTTTTATTTAACCTATGCTTCAAATACTATTTCAGGTGGTTTGTTAAGTCTTTGGAAAAAGCACTGGTGTGTGCTTAGGGACGACACGTTCATGTGGTTCAGAGGAAAGCAGGTTTGTTTGACACTTCAACATTGTTCCCAGTTAGTGGAAGTGGCAGTTGTAGTAGTAGCGATGGTGGTGATGATGAGAAGTGGACTGATAATACTTGTGCTAATGATGATAAAATCAATAATGATAACTCTTTTTTATTTCAAAAGCTGGCGATAATAATCTGACAAATGCTGGCCCAACAACATTTAGATTAGAAATTGCGTTGTTTTTAAAAGTTGTTCAAATTACTAGATTCTGAAGGTATCGAACGAATCGCCCTTTTCGTAGTCTGCAAAAATCTTAAATTTTGGATTTTCATCTTGTCTAGGATGCCCTCAAGTGTGGTTGGCTGATGAAAAAAGGCGGAGGAACCACCACATTGTCCAGGTAGGCTGTAAAAGAACTTTGGTAACTCCTTTATGCAGTTTTTGCGGTGTGTTAGCTCTTTAAATCAAGTAACCAGATACGTCAGTATTGTTGCCAACAGAAAATAATGCACTGAAACATTAATCTGTACTGTTTTTCACCTTTTAAAATTGCTTTAAGTATCGCAAACGGCAAGAGGTTAGATCAGCAAGAAAAAGTACTTAGAAGCAACATGGTTTTACGCCCGATGTCCTGTGAGCGTGCTTATATATTGTAGTGTTTGCGTTAAAACTTATGGTATATAGTTTTTAAAAAAACTATTGAGTGCGTCGGCGAGTAGTATAAACTTGAAGTATATATGATAAATGATGCATCTGATGATGCTCAGACGAAGGGCTAACGCTCGAAACGTCAGCTTTTCCCATCATCTCACGGCGACGATAATTCATTTATCATATATACTTCAAGTGTTTGCGTTAGTTGTTTTTGAAACAGATTTCGACTGCATGTCTTTGCGAGGCAAAGAGTCACAGTATACTAATCAAGACCTTAGTCTGTTATAGTTTTGGTGACTATTAGCTTCACTGCTGAGTTGAAAAAATAATTTTTTTTTTTCGTTTCTTACATGGCGTACTCAGTTCTTGAGAGATTTGAAAAGGCAAAAAAACCTTTATTGTGTGACAAACGGCTTTTATTTGGGGTTACTCCCGGTAGTCCCTGCTATGACCTGACTGTAGTTTCTGTTGGGAGAGTAGCTGATTTCTTAAACTACAATCCCAAACATCCGCCAACAGCCATGGTCAGAGCAGGGAACGCACGTTACAATTCTAGCACCAACTAGTTACAAAAGAGAGCGAAAAGTAAGCTACATTTAAACCTATGAAAATTGCAATCAAAGACCACAAGTTACGTACAAAAGAGATTCGTCATATAAAGCTGTAAAACAATAGTTGTTGATTATTGACCAGAGAAATGCCTAACGCGTGAGTTGAAAGAGATCAGTTTTCGCGGATCTAATTACGAGGAAGAATTGGAACCATTATACTTACTGCAATATTTATAACGTCTGGTCGTGCACTTAAATGACTTTGTGTCGGACGCGAGTTCAACAACAGAGGACGCCCGCAAGGCTAAAATATTATCACCAAATTACTATAGAGCAAACGTTTAGAGTTCTACTTCGTGGCGATTGCATATGGGTTAATTTTTTATTGTAATATTTGACCATTTCATAAAACTAACATCGTTTTGCGAAATTGATTAAAATTAATGGTGGTTATAAAGTTTAATGGTTTTTTTCCTACAGGCGAAATTGGAAACGAAGATGGTTTGTTTTAAAAGATGTATTGCTGACGTATCACGAGAGCGACGAGGAGGGCGCGAAGGTCCTGGGAACTATTGACATCAGAAACTGCAAGTATGAACTTCTCTTCCCTGTAAACAGGAAAGCATAGGAGACTGTGTACCACCCCTTCCCTGTAAACAGAAGACATTAGAGCCCCCTCCCTCCCCTGTTAATAGTATAGAGTAGAAGCTGAATCTGAGTATCTTGTGTTACATTATTTTCATTCTTTTAAATTGTTGGTTGCATAAACAGCGATTACCAGTCTGTAGCGAGCTGATGATAGAGTCAGTCATCAGTTTTCACGCGCTCGCCAGAAGGACTCTGGGGAGTTTTGAGCTCTGTAGATGTTCGCAATCTGTTTTCGAAGTAGTTAGTTACATTTATAACACAGAAGAGAACTGTATTTATTTAGTCGCAGCCACAGTTGATTGGGCAAGAGAAGCTTGACTTGTTTTGTATTGTGAATATCGTGAGTGCTACGTTTTGGCGTAAATTATTTCATATTGATATATCTTTGAAAAGGTACTGACAAGCGTTTTGGCGCGAGGTTTCTCACCTTTCCGAGCGGAAAGAGAATGTTAGTTGTATAACTATACATAAAAAATTTCTCGATTCTGATTGGTTGAGAGCAGTGCTGTTTTTCAAAAACAATGAAAACAGCTGTAATTCAGTGCAACTACGACTATGACTACAACTTCAACTGCATTGCGAATACGACTTTGACTACGATTACTACTTCAACTACGATTTGGAGTGCAATTACAACGACTACGACTATGATTACTACGACTACGACTACGGCGACTTAGATTTACGACTACTCAGATTTCGACTACAACGCCTTGGAGTACGAGTACAATTTTGATACTTTTTGAAAAACCCACTCGTGCAAATTAGTTTTAAATTGAACCCGAAATAGTGTGATAATCTGTACGATTTATTGATGTGTCTAAGTTATTAAAGTACAGAAAAGCTGTTATTGACGTCCTTTGTGGTTTAATTTTTGCTCCCAAGGCGAATCGTGGACGATGGAGTGAAAGAGAACGGATTCAGTATCATCACTGAAGGCCGCACCTATCACGTGATTGCCGAGAATGCCTATGAGTGGAAGTAAGTCTTTACGTCATCACAAAAGAGGTGCGCACTAGTATAACCTCTATTCTTGGGTTTAATTCAAGATAAAATCATGTAAAACGCATAGAGGGTTTTACATGGTCGCGCAGAGATACGGACAGTATCCTTGAGTGCTGAAAGTGTGATAAAATTCGTATCCCCAAGCGGCCATGTAATGTTGTTTATTTTATAGATACTGATGAAATTCCTTCATAAAACAAACTTTTTTGAAAGAATCGACCGCGCACCTTGACGGGAAGCTATCATTGGTTAATCATGTTAGTAACCATCGTTAGTGGCATCAATATCCTCACATGTGAAAAATAATAATGGTAACTTCACAGCGCGCGATGAATGATATATTTTAGTAAAAGGAAAAATCTTGCTTTTTCATCAGTATATATCTGGAAAAAAATAATACATCTCGCTAATTCTGTTTGTAGTCTGTGGTTCAACATTCTAAACCGCGTTAACCGTGCCAGTGATGAAGACCTGGCCGACATGAGGGAAGAGTCGGCGAAGGTCAAACACGCCGTGGTGAGTACATTTACTCCATCACTTGTTGTTATGAGATTGAATTTGCAGTCCCAGTTGTAATGGTAAGTTTTCCCATCTAAAGAGCCCATACATGTACTTTTTAATTGTACAATTTTGTCAACCACGTCAGTAATTTGAAATAAGTGACTTTGATATTGTGATTGAAGCGCTTGGAGTGCTTTTTCTAAGTACATTTGTTTGAGTTAAGTTATTAGTAAGTATACTTCAGTAACGAAAATTTTGAGACTTTAAATCGAACATTTTTGCTGGTAACTTCAATCTGCTATTTTTGATTTACAACGAAAAGCCGATTACATCAAGAGTAGGGACACAGTTTGATTCAAAAGACAAGACAAACCAGAGGAGGAACTTTTCGACTTTGAGATTCTGTCGTTGTATTGTAAGACGAGGAACTCGCGCTATGAAACTACTTTAGTCTGTTACTATTGGTTCCTGACCACAGTAAGCCTCAAAATATTTTAAAATTTTTGAACATTTTAATATTTGGACGTTAAATTTTTCGGTCGATTATGCTTCTGGCCCTTTTTTGTTGTCCGAAAGTTTAATAGTCCGAATGTTTTCGTATTTAAAGTATTTGTTGAAGCTAAGTTATTACTCTTGTTGTCAGAATGACAATAACCACATCAGTATTACTATCACTCTCTTGCACTCGTTCTCGAATTGTACTCCCTCCCCCCAAACCCCTAGTCACTCGTGATTACAAAATTGTATATGATAGTAAGAAGCGGCAATGCTCATTCACTTTCGTCCAATTTCAGGGTACAATCGATGTCAACATGATCGAGTCTTATTCTGCTGGTGGCGTTGCAAACAAGTGAGTAAAGACCTTCCCACAATCCATAGTAAACCATTCATGGGTTCAGTTCCCGTCTGAGAAGAAATGTGGTTGTTTTCCAGTTCAGGGCTGGGTTTTTCAAAGGCTGGTTAACTTTAACCTTGGGCTAAGCCAAATTTTGAGCAGTAATTTCTTGTCTAAGGAAATTATTACGGTTTTATATAATACTGTTTAGGTTTTTCATGGAAAATCTTGTCAGTTCCAAAGTAACGACTCAAATCAGTTTCTGTAAGGCTGGAAACAGGAACGTAAGTTAGAAGTTTCACCCTGGGTTAGTGATAATCGACCTTTGAACAACCGGGCCAGCACGTTAGAGTTCATGGGCCGGTTACTCGAAAGCCGATTAACTTTAAACCAGGGTTAACTCTTAACAAAACCTATTGGTTGTCGTGGTAATTAACCTTGGATTAGGGCTAATTGTCTTTTGAATAACTCGGCCCAAAACACGGCCATATTGTTAATAACTGTCCAGGTAGTAGAATATGGTATAACTTTGGAGCGTCTGTTTTTATAGGCTAATTCACTTCCCTGTATTCCAGGCCAAACTGTTTCACATTGATCACTGCTAACCGAGTAATGAACTTCATCGCCGAGTCTCCAGATGACGTCAACAGCTGGCTGGACGGTAAGTTTTCGTTCACTTCGTCTTGCAACTCAACTTTGTTATGCTGGCGGGCGAATGTGCAAACCAGCAACTTTTTTTCCATATAAAGCAAGAAAGGATTTACATAGAAATACATCTCATCAGTTGTTGGTTTAATCGAGTTGCTCTCAAATACAGTATACGAAGGATTTGAAACCCACAATAATGAAAAACATGGCGACCTGTATCTTTACCCATAATTCCTAGCGCATGCCCAAAAAAGGCATAGTGAGAATCTGTTAACCTCAAATTTCACATACACAGTGCAGTTAGTACAAGGAAGAGTATACCAATTGTTATCTTCCCCGAGTTTCTTTTAGAGGTGTAAGGTTCATGTACAGTGCCCATCTTTTTCGGAATGGTCGATTAAATCATAGTTAATCTAGGGACTGGTTATGAAACCATTGCTGTAGGTCTTTGCTCGTCGTTTGCTTTTGTGTACTAGTCCGGAAGGTGCACGAAATACAAAAGGTTTTGAGATGCAAATCAAGAAGTAGCCAGTCAAAACATTCTCACTAACAACTGAAACCAAGAATGTGCAGGGTCGCGGTTCGTTCAACCTACAACAAAGCATCTTTGCACATTCTTTATATTTCCCTTTTGATGTTTGCCGGCTTTCATAACCAGTCCCTAGATTAACTATGATTAAATTGATGGGACTGGGTTAAAGGCACAGCCAAATCTCTCTTCTGGGCTGTTTTATTTAAGTACAGGATCGAAATGCAACAAAAGAAGCAACAAGAACAACAACAACTTGACTAGAACATATTTTTCATATACATTAACGTTTTTTTACATTTACTATTTAATGCACACTAACAATATTCATTACTATGCTAAACCAGGAGACTTGTAAACTTTTCAGTTTTCGAGCAATTTCCTGTTTTTTGAGGTTTTTGAATTAAGAAAAGAGAAGAGAAGTGCATGAAGTCGAGCAGACACACAGTGGCGTTCGTTCAGTTAAGCAGATACAAGACAACATGTTAGAGATGTTTGTTTGAGCTTAGGGAAAAAAAACAAAGAAAGGAAAGAGAAGACTTTACACTCAGTTTATTAGATGGCACGACATAGCATGCCGACACATCATACATTCGCACTTGTTCTTCGGTTTAGCAGGCTCGTGGAACTTGTCTTGATTTTTCTTTGACGCGTACATGTATTTGAGGCCCTGCCAGGCACCAGGGATATTTGAGACTTAACCGAGTTATAGCAAAACTTATTCATGTTTCTGTTCGTGTTGTACAGCTGTTAAGCAAGCCAAAGAACGAGAGGAAGAGGAAGGATTCGCTGATGTAATGGACAAGGGCTGGATGTTGAAAGAAGGGCCAAATGAAACAAGACGCAAACGGTTAGTTCCTACACTACACAGGCGCCTCTAAGTTCAGTGTTACTAACCTATCTACGGTCAAAGGGTCGGCACTTCGTTTCTAGATGTTTGAGTCCAAACATGAACAACAAAGCAGCTGCTAGGATACCTTAAAGAAGGGGAAGGGGATGGGGTGTGGTTAGTTTGTTTTCTTTGTATCCTTGGATTAGCAAATTCCGTAGCTTAATCCGCCAAGTCCGATTTGGTTGCTTCAACAGGTGGTTCGTTCTCACCGGTAACTCATTGGATTACTACAAATCTTACGAGAAGAACAGCCCAAGGTTTGGCTCCATTATTCTCAACAGCCTGTGTTCTGTGGTACCTCCAGAAGAGAAAGAGCCAGGTAAGAGACTGGTGCCTGGGGAATAAAACTACTGTAAAACCTTTCCAGGGGGAGGGTGGGGAGGATGGGGAGGGAGGGGGGGATGGCTGTTCAAAGGCTGGTTAACTTTAAGTGGGTTAAGCCAAAATTCAAGCAGTAGTTTCTTCTATAAGGAAAGGTTTATGGTTCTTATGAAGCACTGTTTAAATTTTCCATCGATTAAACTTGTCAGTTCCAAAACTACAGCGCAAGTCGGTTTCTGTAAGGTTGGAAAAAAAAATGTGGGTTAGAAACGTGAAAATTTTACTGCTACTCGGTTTTAGAACAATTGGGCCCAGGGGGGTAGCGGAGCTAACTTGGTTATAATAGATATTTGAATATAAAAAACGATTCACTTAATGAAATGTTTTGAAAGAAACGTATAAAAATCGACGAAGTTTGACGGCAAATGGTGGATGAAATTTTTTCCTCAATGTCTAGGTGATTGGTCGTTCATTGTGAATGGCAGAAAGCGTTCTTACGTACTTCATGTAAAGCATCAAGAGGAAGCTGTTAGATGGATGAACGCCATTCAGGAGGTTAGTGCGTTTTGTCTTATATACAGTACTTAATTTTGTTCGTTTTGTCTTGCTGAAAATTAAAGGAAGAAGATACAATTGTAAAGTATTAGTAATTTTATGGAACTATAAACAAAACAATACGACTGATATAGACGACATAAAATTTCATGATGACGTTACAAGTGCATCAAATTGAGGCTTGGTGGTGAAGTGTTATGTGAGGTCACGGGAGGTTTGGATCTATTTGAACTGTTTTTACTGTTCAGCAATTCTTAATGTCTGTTCTACCATGTTTATTCACTGGAATGTTCGTTACGCTGCACATAGCAACTAAGTTTTACCACCAAGCCTCGTTTTAGTGCAGGAAAACGCTATTGTGGCGTCATCATGAATAAAGTCTAAGCTCGTCCATGTCATGGCGCAGTGGTCGAGCGAACCGATCTCCTCATAATAATCATAGAACAAGCCGTTTATCTTTAGTAGTCTGCTTTGTTTGATTAATTCTCATATTATCAGTTATATATTATTTGGTATGTAATCTTTCATTTACGAGTCAGTGAGTTGATGCATTTCTGTCGCACCTTGTTTTCATGCCCTTAATTTGGTCCCCGATCCTGCGCGAACAGTAGTTTGAAAATTATCTATCGGATTTTGCTATATCTCAAATTGAAAATAGAATCAGAGTTAAAGAAGAAAATTGATTAACTGATAACGGAAAAATTACTTTGCTCACATTAAAATGTTAAAGAAATTAAGAGTATTGTTTTAAAATGTTCTGTTGTTTCTCAAGTGGTAAGGGCAATAGACCTTGTTAAGAAACTTCACGAGTTTTTGTCAGAGCCTTTTGTATGTAAAGTTACAAACACTTTTATTGTGTTTATTCTTTGATTTCTTTGAAAATTTATTTTAGCCCCTTATTCAGTTATTTCATCTTAAAAATGGACATCCATGTTGTGCACTTCCTTCTCTTACCCGATACTGTCCATGTCAGTCCTTCTCGTTGCTCAATGTAATCATGCCAGCCCCTTGTTCATGCCAGTTCTTCTCGTTGCTCAGTGTTATCATGCCAAACTATTTCTTTTTGTGTCAGGTTATCGATTCAAAGCTGCCAATCGAAACTCCAATGGAGAAGCTTATAATGGAAGTCAAGGTAAACCAATGAAAATTGGCAGTTGAGGACTGCATTGGGCCTTGCATGAACGTTTTATCCTCGTCTGATCCGCCTGAACCAATCGCAAGCAAGCACTGAATTCTAGTCCAGTCCACACGCGGTATATCCTAGGGTGCCTTGACATTGTGTGGATGGCTATTTATTGATTGATTGATTGATTGATTGATTTTAATATATCGTGCTAGCAAAGTGGCTCAAAAACCATTCACATTCTTGAAGTGTTAAAACTGTGTGCGGTAAAGTTACTTACAGCCACCAATAGTGGACGCTTTTATTTTTATAGTTGTTTGATATATAATTGATTGACTTTTGGTTGATTCGTTGATTATTTACCTGACCTATGATTTGTTGATTGATACATGTCTTTTGTTCGTAATCTATAGGAACTCATCTACAGCTCTACACGAGTTTTTGTTATTTATAAAGGTGGTTAGTATGGTATGTCTATAACTCTTTTTTTCTTACCACAGAACGCTGGCAACGAAAATGCTGTGGAAAACATTTATCGAACCAATCCAATTCTCAAGTATTCAAAACTTGCATTGAAGGCACCGCTGCTTCCGTTACCCTACGGACAATCGCAAGCGCCTAGTAAGTTCGACTGACTGTGATATTGATATTGATACTGACATTGACACTTACTGATACTGATTGTGATATTGATATTGATACTGACA
>JAOBRD020478467.1:0-17673 GCA_027575215.2 Hydrozoanthus sils | reverse complement strand
GCCTGGCCGGTTATGAAGACACTGTGACCACTTTCCACAGTAGGGCAGATTTTAAATATGTATCGAAGTTCTTATACAAACTGAAGAATTATTCAAAAGATAACCGTAGTTTAAAGTCTATTTCAACATATCTTGAACTTGACACAACAAAAGGTTGTAAACACTGTAAAAGTTTCGTATATTTGCGGGCTTTTCGTGGCCGGAACGCGATTGTAAATGAGAATAATAACTGTCAGACAAATATGTCTTAGGGACACGCGGTCGGAGGCCAAAGGGCTCCCCACTGGAGTTGAAGTTTGTATTCGGCTCCAGGGCTGACCGCGTTTTCAACGGTTTTCGTGGGCGCGAACCGAGCACCGCAAATAAAATGGCGTTGCTGGAAGTGATTTCGGCGGAGAACGAGTGGGCTGGTGTCCCAAGAAAAGCCCTAATTTTCGCTTGATGGCCAGAAAAACATCGAAAAACTCTTCCCTCGACAGTGTGCGGGTTCTGGTTAAGTTTGGGTTTCGATTTAATTGAAAAAATTGCCGTGAATTGGAGCCGTTTAGATGTCTGTGAAAGCCCTTCGCTTCCTACCTTGTCATTTCTTATTTACGGTGGGGGAAAGCTATCTCAAAGCAAGTGGAACTCGCTGAAACTCAGCCAGATGGTTAAGAATTACGTCAAAAAGATACCATGCGAGTTTTAAAACATTTTATTAACATTCAAGGTAAAAAATGGAGATTTATTAAAGTCAAATATATTCTATAGTAGGTTACAGTAATTTGGTTAAGTTACACAACTTGAGCTTGAGCTACCTGTGGTTTCTGTCGTACAATCCTCACGCGGCTTCGCATCACTGCATAAAAATTAAGAAAGCTGGCAACTCCGTTCGCCTGCTAAACACAGTTCGCTCAAAGAAAACGGCCAAATTATCTCATTTCAACACATCGTACGGCAACTATCTTCGCTGCTTGAAGTTTCAATTATTGCCTTGGGTATGGAGGTGGGGAAGATTTGACTTGTCACGTGGCGAAAATGGTCCTTCATGTTTGATCAGTACATATGGCGAAAGCCCAAATCAGTTCGATTACAGTTTCGAATGTCGAGATGAGGCAGTAAAATGTGTGGATCACGGCGATTTTCCGCACTGACGATGTCGGATATCATGAGAGTTAGGTATATGAAGATGGTTGCCGTACGATGTGTAGAAACGAGATATTTGGCCGTTTTATTTGAGCGACTGTGACCAGCAGACGAACGGAGTTGCCAGCCCTGTTAATTTTTATGTAGTGATGCGAAGCCGCGTGAGGATTGCACGAAAGAAACCCGTCCCAAAACCCATCTAAATGACAACAAATACCACATGAAGGTAAGCAAAATACTGGATCGGTTCCCTAAAAACATCATAAAAATTTTTAAAAATTAAATAAAAAGTAAAGAAGTTTTATTTAAAGTTTTTGCATTTAAAGATTTATGTGGGATTGATTCAATTCCATCCGCAAGCATCCCCCCCCCGGGCAAACCCCCGGGAAACCCCGGGCATTTGAAAAAATTGGTCAAATGCCCGGCCTAGCGGGCAACTTTTGTACGCAGATGTCCCGCCCCCCGTTCCTACTATGATGGTTAAATGCCCGGCCCCCCAGTCCATCAGACCGATGTACAAAAGTGTTAGTTACAGATTTTGTTAAAATAAACGTAACTGTTTCGGCTCAATAGAATTGGATAAAACAGCGGGAACCACAACAACATGTGGGAGGGGGACTGGAATCACAAAAGACGTCTGCAGGGAGACTACCCCTCCAGGGGGTTACTCTCTCTGTTGGTATGTTAAGGGTGCTCGTCATAATTTTTAGGGGTACGAATCGGCAACTTGAAAATTTTCCTAGAGGTTTTCAGAAAATAGTCGACAAGGTTATTTTACAAAAACGATTAATTTTTAGGGGTGTAAAGAGGACATTTTCACGCCGCCTAACTAGTCTTGGTGAATTGTTTTTTATATTTCGATCTCGACGAGTACCTCTTTTTACCCCGAGCGAAGTACACTGCCTGGGTCAGTGTGACACGTATCTGACTACACTTATCTGACTGAAATCGTCCAAGAAATAAGAACAAATGAAGACCAAACTGAGGTTAAAATCGAAATTTATTGCTAATAATTGATTAGTAAAAAAAGGATTGTCCGTGAATGTACTATACGCGACATATTTTATACATTGCAACTTGCGTATCTGTAGTTTCAGATACTGGTGTATTGTTGAATGTTAAATTACACAAAGTTTCCATCCAATGATGTACTGTAATCAGTTGTAGATAATTAAAGAGACTGTATTTCATTGAATGCACGCGCCACTTGGCGATTTTTTACATAGCGAGACGAAATGACAAGATTGCAAATGCAACAAACAGGAACAAAGTAATAACAATTTTTGGCTGAAATTGCCCTCAAAATAAAAACATTTAGACTGAGAAAACTTTTACTGGTCATTTCTTTAAAATAGTGTACGCGCAGATTATTTAGTGTAACCGTAGAGTTGCATGGGATAGTATATGAAAACCATGCACACGTGAAGGGTGCGTGAGCGACCGGCTATATACGGATAAGACGATGAGACCCGGGCTAGCAGACAACCGCTTAACACAAAAACGCGGTCACTATAGATACTTTTTCTCCTGCGAAAATTCATATAAATCTCTATAAGAAATACCCACTTAATACGGACACCGGATAACGGACACTTTTTCTTCCCTCTGAAGCCTATTATCATACAAATTTAACCCGAATGTTGCGGACACTTTCTTTCTTGAGATGGTACTCTTGTGCATGATTCGAGCACGATATTAAAGGTTATTGCATCGATCACACATACTATATAATAGGCTTAGTTGTTTCTGGGTTTATGCAGGTATATGTTCAGACCTCCTTGAAGAAAGTATTGTGACAGAACGATTTGACCTACTGCGTAGAATTGGAATGAAAACTTGATATAATCAATTGGGTGTACGGAATTGTGTGTGTGAGGGGGGAGGGGACTCGTGTATTACCGTACTCCCCGAGGGGGCAGTGTTATTGATTTTGAAAAAAAGGAGAGAGCTGCAAAAAAACCTACTAGTTTTGTTTTTGTATCCCGTTTTTCTAAAATATAAACCTTGGATTTTCTTCTAACGAACAAGTCGACAGGTCTAAGAAAATTGTTCTAAGACTGAGAACTCGCTGATTTTTTTACTGATCGCAGATTAGAATGGGCTTCAAACCAACGCCATGCAAAACGGTTTTGTTCCAAAAAAACTATACAGACTATATTATAGAAGTCATAACCCGGGTACCACACTAGATTGTAAGAGAAATGAATGGATGACTTCAATCCGTCCACGTTTCATTGGCTGTTTTTTAGGAACAGAAAAAAAACAAGAGAAAATTATCCTTTTTGTTTTATTTTAAATTTAACTTATTATTTAACTTATTTTTCTTTAATTCATACATTGTTTCAAATCCGCGCGCAAGGTATTCAAAACCTTGTGTGCACGGGCGTATAGTTTTTAGACATGTTGCGTGACACTGTGCCGCATAGTCAATATAACAGTTTAATTATTTTCCTTACTTTTACTAACGTTCAGTTACTGTGCTCACTTAGTGGATGGCTCAGGACTCCTAAATGGTTCTACAATTGGTACAGGATTTAATGAAGCCGAAACCAATTGTGGAATCGCACACACTGGTTTGGGTATCCTACTGATGAGTAGCAACTGTTTTGTGTTTCTATTTCAGCCTTCCCCCTCCCCTTCCTACCTCACTTCGTTTCTCTCAACCAAAATGAAGGGGATAAACTATGTATAATTGCGTTCGACGAAAGACTGAGAACACATACTGATTTGCTGTTTCTCGTGGGCTGATCAAGCTTGATGTCATATATCTGTTTTTGAGCGATTTAGTCTGGCTGACTGGGTGGCACATATAAGGGAAAAGGTCAAAACAATGGTATTTCCTAGGAACCCAATTTAGGGGGCTGGGGTATTATGTGCCGCCACCCGCCACCTTTTTTCAAAAAGGCTGAATTTCACGAGCAAATATCATGTTCAATAAAATAGATATTGATAAAGTGCTTGCACCAACGCCTTTTCTTGTGGAGAGACGAGTCCATAATACAATAAAAACCAATACCCCTAAATCAGGTTTTGAGAAATTGAGCTCTGAAAAAGTGGTGGGGGGTGGGGTAGGGGGTCTGTGCGCCACCCACCACTTCGATCGTACCTCCCCCGACAAAACTGGGTTCCTTTAAAAATACCATTGTTTTGACTTCTTCCCTAATGCCTCGACTCCATGTCATTGTGACCGTGGTGGCGTGGTGACCAAGAACTTGAGTGAAATTTAATCGACATACTCCTACAAAAATTGATCAAACAAAGCTTTTGAAAGTCCCATGGCAACCGCTCGACTGTTGACATGTCGCTCCCAACTTCAGTAATAGTTACTTACGTGCATGCATATATACTTGAACTGAATACAGCCATTAGTTGGGTTTCTTTTAAAATTCAAAGTTATTTGGTCTTTCAGGGCTTTAACGAGTCGTTATGTACTCTCAACCACGATGCACCGACAATAAACAACAATGGAAAGATCGTTTTATAAACAGCTTTAAGGTAGTTTTCAGCGGTTGAACGTGGGCTTTTTCTAATTTATTTTAAAAAAGGAGAAATCTAATCTTGTATTCAACTCACATCTAAATGATCCTTCGCATTTGGGGAAAAGCGCTGAAAAGTAGAAGGTAACAGGGTTCCAACCACTTAACGAGTCTTAATTCAATGAACATTAAGTACTCAAAACATTTCAATTAAGAGAAGAAAAGGTTGAGACGAAATGTGGTTCAAGAAGTCTACTAAAAGATGATCAATAATTGGAACCGACATCTTTTTAGGTGAAAACTTCACGCTAATTTCACTGAAAAACAATTTTAATTTGAATTCTAATACTTTAAAGTATTTTCTATATTTCTTATACTTAGGGACCAACCATTAAAAAAGTGATTGGGGGACTTTCAGTCTGCAGGATTTCTTTTTTCACTCAATTCAATGCTTTATATCTTCTTTATAAATAACAATGCAGATAAATATAACTTATTTCAGGTAGGTACACCTTGGGCCTTTTATACAATATTTCCCCTGAATTTTATCACAGCTTATCAACAATCTTCACTTAATTAATTCAGATGTCACATTAAAATTTCTGATATGTTGAGGCTGTATGGAAATGAGCAAAAATTTGCTTATTCTGAAGTTTGGCTGAAAAAAAAATTTGCAGAGAAATAATTCTTTCACTCCCCCCACTAAAACCCCTTGCCCTCCATGCGACACGCACTCGGATACCTCTGTTGAAGTTTGTATTTCTTTTTTGAAAAAAAAAATTCTTTTGATTTATAGGCATGAGTATTATCGATTTATTTTTAACCAAGTGCTATATTCATTGACCACTTTAAAGAAGTGAAACGTGGAGTCCTCCACGCTTAAGCCGAGGTGAGGTGAGGGGTTTCTCGAATGCACAAGAATGCTCATTTATAACGGAGTAAATATAATGGTGGAAACTCGTGACGGAAAAACACCTCTTGATGAGGCTGTCATGGCGGCAGCTTTGAATATACAGAACTTCTAAGTAAACACGAAGCACCTGTTGACAAAATCAAAGACGATTTTCACAAGAATGGAAATTTAGCTCGTCATTAATCGAACACGTACTTCCATTGGTTTCGGCATCTTGCGACCTGGTGGTGGCGGTATTGGTGGTGGTGGCGGTGGAGGTGGCAGTGGTGGTGGTGGTGGCGGTGACGGCAGTATTGGTGGCGGTGGCGGTGGTGGCAGTATTGTTGGTGGTGGCAGTGGTTGCGGTTGTGGCAGTGGTGTTGGCGACGGCGGTGGTGGTGATTGTGGCGGTGGTGGTGGCAGTGGTAGTGGTGGTTGTGATGGTGGCAGTTGTGGAGGTGACGGTGGTGGTGGTGGTAGTGTCGGTGATAGGTGGTTGTGGTGGCGGTGGTGGAGTATTGGTGGCGGTTGCAGTGGTGTTGGTGGTGGCGGTTGCGGTATTGGTGGTGGTGGCGGTTGCGGTGTTGGCAGTGTTCTTAAACATGTTCTTCAAATATATCTTTACTGATTTTAAGCAATACAGTTGAACCCCGCCTTACGGCCACTTCCGGTTAATACGGCCACCTCGTTATAACGGTCACTTTTTGTTTGGTCTGCCGGTCGAATGGCCATAAAAAACCTCGTTAATACAGTCATCCCGTTAATACGGCCAATTTTTTCTGGCTTGTTGGTGACCGTATTAACGGGGTCCCACTGTATAAGTATTACATGTACTGTATGTGGTACATTTGTGTAGTATAGTAGTAGCTGGTTCTGACTTTCTTGCCAGTTTGTCTCAAGAGATATATCTGTAAGAACTGCGATTTGGTAAATGAAAATACATGTGATGTAAAATTGTTGTCTGCGAACTTTAGTCAAGAAGCCTGCCGAAAAGCTATTTCTTTGAAAACACTGTATCATCATAAATAAATGTTCTTCACCTTTTCTCAGCCTCGGCATGTTCTTAACATGTTCTTAAATTTTTGGCGATTTTCAGCCTCATGTTCTTATAAAAAAGGTTCTTATAAAAAAAAAAGAGTATACACTTCTCCCCCTCCCCTCTTCTAAAAATACTAAGGGTGTTATAAAATTAAAATTAGAAATCTTAAAAAACTTTACGGTTTACACGTATAAAATTTTTTCTGTAAAACTTAACGTTTTGACCGCACTTGTAGTGGCCTTCATCAGAATGAATTTTGCCAGTTCTTTATGCTAGACTAGAGTTTCACAGCCACCATGCAGTTGCTAATTATCTGCGAACTTCGGTTTTATATTTAAATGTTATTTCCCCAACATATATAGCACATCTGTATTATTAATACTGTTTGTGCGATAGAACCGCATTCAAACTATGATCTGCCAGGAGACGTCCTTTTTTTGTCCTTGGACGTTTGGGCAAGTCCAATGTAAAACGCTTATACACATCGGCAGCACTAACTTTGATCAACAACAAAGATACTAGTACTTTAGCTGGGTTTTGAAATTTCAGCTCAACTGATAAACAGCCCCACCCAATTCCCACACAAATTCTAATTCGCTTTCAGTAAAAGTTTCTTTTATACGGTTTATCAGTTGCTAACATTGCAGCAGACGTGTATAACCCCATCAACGCTGGCTTTCAGACTGAGCTGATGCGCTTCTAGCCAACACAAGATCTGAATGTATAGAATTTATTGAGGCATGTACTAAAACCAGGAACACCGGAACGAAAGAAACGGAACAATCAGAACTACCGGAACCGATACGAAATATAAAAACTCAATTTTAAACTTCTAAATGTTTAGTTTGCCCGAAGTGATGACCATCATATAACTGATGAAAGAGAAAAAAATAACCGGTTGAAGCTAAGCGCTTGGAGTTGATTTAGTTCGGCTATCATTTACTCGGACCGTGGTATAATGAATATGATTTTAGATTATACCAGCAGGAAACCTGAAAACTGTGAAGTACTTTTCTCTATCCACCTTTCGTTTAGAAATTAGCTTCTGTTCAAGCAGTAAAGGAAGAAGCTAAATAAAAACCTTTCGAAAGAGACGAGATTCAGCCCACCCAACGTTCTGGTTCTAACCAGTGTCGCAGTGGTTGCAGGCGATCACGCTCTCCATTGTGCTTTCCCCGCTTCCCAAATACACTTTTTATGAATGCTATAACAAAACAATGACAATAAACTAAAACCGCTTTTATTCGTAACGTCTCGGGTGGTGAATATTTCAGAGGCTTAGCTAAGTTTAGACTCACGACTTCTCAGTAAAGACTGGCTGTATTTACCTAGAAAGACGAATTATTCGACTGAACTAGGTAAATACGGGGCGCATCTAATGGGGCAGTTTGATGCGTCTGGGTAAAAGAGTTACAAAATTTGCCCTTGGCTACAAAGCTCAAGTTTAGTTCGTTTCTTTCAGTATGCGTCCTGAATTTACCTAGACGCACAATTCGTCGTTTCGACGCTAAAAACCGATGAACAAAAGTTGATGTGTTTTTTGCGTCTGCCCCGTATTTACCTAGACGAATTATTCGTCTTTCTAGGTAAATACAGCCACTAATCATCATTCGAAAAGCGTTTTAATGGCCTAATACTTTATGATAAACACCCGTATGATTAAGGCCGATACTAGTTCGCGTTCGCACTTCACTAAAGTTGCGCGCAGGTTGTATTTTAGTTTCAGCGTGTTGTTCATTGCACTTGGTCGTGTGTATGATCACTTCAGGCAGACTAAACATTGAGAAACATTTTATATATATTTTATATACTATATGTTATTTATATTCTCTATATTTCATATCGGTTCCGGTAGCTCTGGTGGTTTCGTTTCGATCGTTCCGATTGTTCCGTTTCTTTCGTTCCGGCGGTTCCGGTCGTTTCGTTTCGTCCCGGTGTTTCGGGTTTTAGTACATTCCATTTATTGACTGTTGTGGCAATGAGACTGATGAATACGTGCATGTCAACGGCAGCAACAGCGATAATCAGTTTTGTCTAATGTCATATAAGAGTGGTCCATGATCATATTAACGAAAACGTGAAACCCTCGTAGACAAAGCATCGCAAAGTTGTACTGATCGAAGCCGGGGCTCGAATTAAACGACATTTTGTTACATCAGTACTCATTTTCGATCTCTTTGCCTTTGAATTGCATTACCGATAGGCTCCGACGAAATGGGAAAACTCTACTGTTTTGTTCGTATTAGTGACAATGACACGAATGAAAAACAAGTGGTGGCGGTTACGTCCTATTCCGTTAAAAGGTCAGGTAGACAAATCCCGGCTAGACGGGCCCTCGCCCCATTCCTTTTTGCTCCCATTCCGCGCGTCCATTTCCTCTTCCCAGTCTCCCATTTCATGAACGCGCTTGGATTTTCGATCTCCCGGCGAAAGAAGGGACTGTTTTGCAGTCTAAATCCCGGCGAGCTATCGTGTTTGATGTTTTTCAAAGAGCGAGAATCTTTCCAACCAAGTGATTAATCAAACTGATGCTTATCTCTTCAGCTTGCACGAAAACTGTAAGGTTACTCAGTCTACAGGTAATATACCATTGGTGTACATTTAATTAACAGGAACTTCAACCACAATGTAGCATCTTCTTAGTTATCTCATTTGTTTAAGTGTATTCACTAGACAGTTTAGAGCTGAGAAATTTACTATACGGACTAAACCTCAAAAGGGAAATACAAAGAATGTACAAAGGTGCTTTGTTGTAGGTTGAACGAACCGCGACCGTGCACTCTTTGCTTTAGGTGCCAGTAAGAAAGTTTTAACTGACTACTTGTTGATTTGCATTTCAAAATCTTTTTGTACTTTGTGCACGGTCAAGGCCAGAAGACAAAAGATCAACAGACATATAATGGTTTCATAACCAGTCTAGCTATTAACTCCAGATGGGGAGGTACTCCCCACAAATATAGGTAGGGGTGTGCGGCCCGCTTCCCAAGCCCTTACCCTATTTATGACCAAACTCTGCGATTTTCTCAACCCTACTTATGACTTGAGAGGGGCATGATGAATAATTAATTTTGAGTGGCTTCTTCTAAAAACAGAAATTCAAGACTGGGTGCAAAAACCGATACCCTATTAATGACCAAAAACGGCGGCAAAATGGCCAAAATCGATACCATATTTGACCAAAACGGCTAAATCATACCCTTTGGGGCTGCACATACCTATATAGCCCATGTAAATGAGTACCTCCCCCCCCCCGGTATTAACTATGGTTTAGAGTAAATACAAGTGTTGATGTATGGGCTAGCAGATCTAGAAGATAGCAATGATACAGCCAAGTCGAAACAGTTCCTTGTCTTGTTGATGGTCACAACACAGGCAGTCTACCCATATAACAGGTTAAGTCCCAGCCCATGCTCCATCCCTAACCCCTCACTGGGCATGGTAACCAATTAAATTCTCACTCTTTGTTCAACCGCTTATCCTACACCAGGCAGTGGAAGCCTGTTCAGTTTTTCTATCCTTTAAATACTCTCATTGACCATGGATATCCGTTCAATTGTCAGCCTTTTCCCGCCTTCTTTACCCTTCAGCGGGCACAGATACCCTTTTAAACTCCTACTCTTGTCAACTTCCCTTTCCTTAATGGGCACACGGATATTCAGTAAAATCTCAACACTTCAGTCTGATTTCTCTCAAATATGGTTTCCCTGTCAACTTCCATATTTAATATCTTTGCCTAACTCCCTTACTCAAAACTATACAAGAACAGCCTGTTAATTAGTTAACCTTTGCTCACTCCTCTTAAAATGCTCCCCCTACCAAAGATAGAGGCACCCTTGGCTGTTAAATTCCCACCCTTTGCCAATCTCATTATTCCTTATTGGGCACATATACCCCCATCCCTTATAAGGCATGGCCACATTGTTCAATTCCAACCCTTCTTCACCCCTTTACCCTTCACCACACAGAGAGACCAAAGAATACTTACATGTATTACATTAATAACCCTATCCATGTTTAACTGGCCTGCATACCAGTAACTAAATTAAAAAGATTCTCCTTCAAAGGTGTGGTTTATTTTCTCGTAAATCATCTCGCTTTGATTAATGTTACAAAAATAGCGTATCATCAACTTTTACAGTTCTAACTTTCTGTAACTGCTGAAAGTTTTTGCACGAATTAATGAGCTACCCGTCCCACATTTAATAAAAAGGGACGTGCAAATATTCTTTCCAAAACTATTTAAAATTTTAACTGAAACACTGCACAGCCTCTAGCACTGAAGCACTGTACAGGCTGATTCTGCCGACTAGTGCAATAATTCGTTAACAATGCTTAATAATGCAATATAAAATTTTTCTACCACAACTAACAAAAGGTTACTATGGGCTAGAGGGAATGAAGAGGTGGGTGGTTACAGAGCTAGGAGGGATAATCAAACTATCATTCCTAGCCACAGACACTGTTTTTAGAATTAGTTTGATTTAAGGCAAAATTTCTTGATATGTGATGAATATTATTCCTAGTGAAAATATTTTCTCAAAACAATAATTTCTGTGTTATCCTTGATTGTAAAAACAGAAAAGTACCTAACAGAACCTGCAGTCACTCCTCTTTCAATGCATACCAAAAATATTTTAAGCTCAACCACCAGGACATAGGTTGTTGTGGCAAATAACTTTCTGATACACAAACTTTTAAAATTTTTATATATTTTACTAAAAGAAATTGACTTAGGAAAAAGTCATAGGTTATTGTAATTTGTAATCTTTACATTTAATTACTGTTTATTTACCAAAATTTCACAACCTTAACTTGTGGTGGCATCTTAAACTGATCACAACCTTCGTAGAAAATGTAAAACCGTGGCAACATAAAGTCAAGGCAACTCTTTCAAAAAAAAAGTACTAAAACACAGAATTGTTTGTTTGATACACAATATCAAACAAAAACAAACACTAACACATAATACAAGTATGAAATGATCAGATGGGAAGTGCGATAGGCTTGTCTGCATTTATAAATTTTGTAAAGAAAAGCAAACATCAAAAGTTCAATGCCCAATATCATAAATTAGACTACTGGCAAGAGTCAGTTGAATTTCTGCAACATTCTGGATAAGTATATTGCTTCAAAACTAAACTACTATTATGTTACACAGGTCTATGTTACCTATTACTTTAAGGAGTAACTTTCAAAACTATCAGCAATAAAGTTTACTGTGTTATTTGTAAGACTAGCCACCACATCTTAAAACTAACAATCTCCATCTTAGTAACTATAAAAACATACATTTTTTGTGGATCATATCTACTCAAGTTTGATTTTATCCATGGGAGATAGGTTTCTCTCATAAAATATCTTAGGGAAAATGATATGAAGGCCAAAATACATGCCTTTACAATAAGCACTCCTTCTGCAGATTCAAAAGAACAAATCAAAATGACTTAAAAAAATACAAAAAACCAAGCTTCTGCTTTGGGCCAAAACAATCTTAGCATGTTTCCAGGACCCCCAAAAGTTCCCTTTATACCAAAGTTTCAGACCCAAAAAACCCTTTCATCTCTTCCCCTGTCTAAAGAATACTTAAATGGGACCCAGAAAATGTAAAGGTTAAATATTAATAATTGAATACTGAGTAAAATGAAGTACCTCTTGCCAACTTTTTTGCTCTTATAAAATCTATAAAGAGTGTGACTAAAAAACGTCTACAAAAAGGTGACTTTGGAGTCACTATAGTTATTTCTTTCAGCAAGACATAGTGCTGAGTTCATTGCACAAAATGCAGGTTATTACTATTATAAACCCAATATGACAGCCATAAATTATACAAAGCTATCCTTATCTAACTAATAAACAAAATTAATAGTTGCAAACACAAAATGTTTATGCGAAAAGTTGAAACAAAGCATAAACTGAAAAAATCCTATCATACAAGTTTGCAAGTCAACATCAACAGAGGTGATGAAGAAGGGAGATGGGGGGAAGAGAGAGAGACTGCAGTTCTTATGTGTTTTGGTACAAATAAACTTACAAGATGAAATTTGATTTGAACAATCTTTAGTCTCATGACCTTTTAGCAAATTATTACATCAGGATTGTCCTAGGTACATTATTGGTTTATTTACTGGACACTAAACTTGGCAAAGAGGTATTTCCAGTAAATAAACTTCACAAAAATTATGAGTAACTTGTGTAATAGTTCATAACTACCATGGTTTAAGATGAATTCCCCCTTCCCCTGAGTAAGTAAGGGTACATAAGATTTTGCTATATTATATTTGAGGGAATTTAGGAATCATGTATTTAGCTTGGTGTATGACTAACTTCGTCCCCCAGACTCAGATCGGTCCCAACCCCCACTCCCCTCTCCTACAAACACCAACAAGACAGACAAACACGTACACAGATACACATCCAACAGCTTCATCACCACTGGCCACATACTGAAATGCTTGGTGTTAAATCAGAATACTTTAAAGCTGCTCTAAAGTACTTTATGCAAATTATTTTCCTGGAAAGTTTTACAGAAATCAATGGTACATGAGGTTTAAAAAAACATAACTTTTGAATCTTAAAATGTTTCTTCATTTATAGAAATTGACTCAAAAGTAAGAGCAACTTACTAACATTTTGGTTTTAGCAAAAACAACTGCATATTTTGGAAATGGCGCATTTACACAGTTGACCCCGGGCTAACTACACTATACAATCTTTGTAGTGTAAGCATATTATTCTAAAATTTACAAAACTACTCTGGTAAAAAAAGTTCGTACTTTGTGTGGACCTGAAAAGTAACATGGGAATCAATTGTTAGTAATTAACTCAGCTGTACCAAAATTGACAGGGTCAGATCTAAAACCTTTTATATTGAGTAGCATTTTTGTTTTAATATACAATTCTAATTTATAATGCACTTTCATTCGATATTTTAAATTCTTATTCAATAGCTTTTAACTTTTGTACATGTAGATTCTGTTATCATTTTTTTACTTTTCAAAGGTTGTAGATTGACAACTGAGAGCCTGTGCTTTTAAATCTTCAACCAGAGAACAGTTTAATTTATGTTTCGTTACAACTCTTCAACTTTCAAATGTAAACTTTCTAAATGCTTAAAATTTGCATTGCAAAATATCACTTCCACCTAGGGCCTTTTAAAACTTTATATGTAGTAAAACTGACTAATTATTTTTACACTCTGTAACTTCAAATATAAAAACTGAAAATCAGTGGCTAATAAAATTTTCACAACAACACACCAACATATATTTCAATATTTCTATAAAAAAAGCTAGTTTCTTTTTCTGGTGCTGATAACCAATGATTGCCGGGAAAAGTTTCATTTTCTGTTGCCAAATAAGGGCTAGTTACAGATTTGGACTATTCAAGTCACCAAGTTATGGAATAATTTGACTACCAGAGTGTGCAAACAAAATGTATTTGAAGTAATCACAGAAGGTAGACACTAATAATGTTTTGTTTTCTGTTTCATTTTGTCTTAATATCTAAAGACGGGTAAAGGTCAAGTTATTTATCTGCCAAATAAGTATTTAACATGGTGTAGTTTCCATTACAAACAAAATTGACTAACTTACCAACCACGAAACCTTATGGAGCTTCCTTGTAATTAGGCTCAGTTGAAATAAAGTAATCCTCAAGTAATGACTGTAAGTACTCAAATGTTGGTCTTTCCCACTCATTTTTCTTCCAACAATCAAGCATTATTTGGTACAGGGAATCTGGGCAGTTGAGAGGTTGTGGCATTCGATAGCCCCTCTCTACTTGTGATAACACTTCAGCATTTGTCATCCCTGGATAGGGAGTACGGCCATGAGTAACCAACTCAGCCACTAGTACACCAAATGACCACACGTCAGACTTTACAGTGAACCTGTTATACAAGGCAGCCTCTGGGGCAGTCCATTTGATCGGAAACTTTGCTCCCTCGTGCGAGTTGTATTCATCTTCAATAATCCTAGCCAAACCAAAGTCTGCCACTTTGCAAACATTGCCATCACCAACAAGGATGTTTCTAGCAGCCAGATCTCTGTGAATGTAGTTGTGACGCTCCAAGTATGCCATACCAGAAGCTATCTGTGCAGCCATATCAATCAGCTGTGGTAGCTTAAGATCTTTGCCTGCCCCATCCTTTAGGTACTCTAACAAACTTCCATGTTTCATCAACTCAGTCACAATGTAGATGGGTTCTTCTTGAGTACACACAGCATACAACTGCAAACATATTTATTTGACATCAATAAGCTATACTGAGCTAGTAATTGAAGACACACTAACAATTACCTTATCTCCCTTTGCTGAGGTATAAAAATATTAAACTACAGTAATAATCACAGATCAGTTAAGTGTGTTCTAATTTATGTTTCACTCCAATGGACCTTTCCTTATAGCACCTATTGCCCACCTTGAAAACTATGGATTCATTATGTTAATGAATATCTACCAGGTCCCAAATATCCAAAATGGCTGCTGGTGCATCTTCTAGCTTTAATATTCACATACAGCCAACCTGAAGAAAATTGCTTACAGAAGATAGTATCAAGATTGAGCCCACAAGCAATAGCAAGATTATGCATTCTCTTTCATCAAATGCATCTAGCTTTTTTTTTTGGGAAGGGGGGAAGGGGGGTGAATAGGCATGGATGGATTGATTGATGGATCGACATAGAATTTGCCACAGATTGTAGGGTTTGTGCACCCCTATTCACCCCCTCCCCCCTTATTACATGTAAAATAACTCCCTTAATATGCTATTCCACATTGATTTATTATAATATGATTGCTAACTTGGTTTACATGCTGCATCCAACATAATATTTAATCCTTTAACTACTAAACGTTTTGGGACCCAGTTCCCTGTTGTTCCTGAAGCAAAATGGCAGCATGATGTTTATGTTTGACTCAAAACTAAAACACATATGCGCAGTAGAATTTGGGTGTGCTTGGAGCAGTAAGAAACACACAAATCAATAGCGAAAAAGTTATTTTATTTGATTTTCATATTTTTGTTATAAAAAATATCAAAACAGCGAAAAATTATTTTCGAACAGAGTAGGTTTATAATATATTTCCACATTTTTGCATGATGTGACGAATGAAATCTCAAAGTTTTGAATTTATTTGTAGACAAATAGATTCTAAAATAGATTAAGATGTTACGCTACATACGGTAAAACTTTTAGTGTTTGAAAATATAAATGTTTAAATAACATCTAAAAATGACAGAAAAGAGATTTTGAACTGCACACATAAACTTCATGAAAACTCCAAACAACTAGACGCTCTGCAGAGTTTTGCACTTAAAACGTTTCCACCAGTTACCTCTTTGGAGTTTTTTTCATTCAGATTTTTAAAGTGAATAAAATGATTTTTATGACCCTTGATACAAACTCCCAAGATATGAGATATGTATGCTGCAAACGAATTCTGACAGGACTAAAAATAGCCAGCTGCTTCCACGCATCAGTTCTTTTGCAAGCGTGACTCAAAATGTTTCAACTTGCTTTCTTTTTTTTGCATTCTCAGAAGAAACTTTTGAGAGTTTGAGAATTCTCTAAAATTAGACGTTTTATATCTCGATTTTCTAAGAAAATATTTGTTGACAAGTAATCAGTGACCGCAGTTAAAACACAATTGTAGTACTGTTAAAAACTTTTGAATCAAAATGTCACACAATTTTGAAAGAAGTTCAGACTTATTTACTTGTTTTTGTCTCGCTGATCTGTTCGTTTCTGCGATAACAAGATCTATGATTGTCAAATAAACTTTGAAAGAAATTAAAGTAATGTCGAAAGATTTCCGAAATAGGAACTTGATTTGTGGGAAAAACATCGAAAGGCAAGGTCTTGAAAGTCAGGTCGCTTGCACTTGTTCTTGAAATTCATAATATTGATTTTCGTCAGCTTCATCCTCACTACCGTAATTGTTCTAATTTAAGTGCCAGAAAAAAATAATTTCAGATTTTATTGGCTCTTAAATTGGGGTATGAAAAAAATTATTTTATCCTTGCAGTACTTAAATTGGAGGGTCACTTAATAATTGGAGGAAAAATTAAAATGCTTTTACAAACAAAATCACGCTATTCAAAGAGAAGCGATTCATGCGGCTCGTGAGACACTTGCTTAATTATAGTGAAAGAGTTTGTTTTGCCGACTTTTCAGATGAAGTAAGAATACAATTAAGAATGAAAACAAAATCATACTTTTTTTCATATTTGCAATATCCATTGAAAATTTTGTGATAGTACTTAATCAATAATGTTTTGAATATCATGAAATTGAGTTCAAGATTTCCCCTCTCAAAAAGCAGAAGTTTAAAATATCAAAGATGACCTTTAAGTGGAGGTCACAAGCCTGGAACAGAATTCCAGTCAATACGGCTTATTTGTTTTCTCCAAATCTGCTCAGTGCTTGTTATTTAACTCATAGATTCTCATATTTTTAATATATCCCTCGTGAAATTTAAGAAAGTTTGGAAATAGATCTGTGTGGATCTATTGGCAAATTATCTTAGGCAATGAATAACTGAGAATGAGAGCAAATGCCCCAAATGACACGATATTTGTTTTTCAGAGGGTAGCTGTTCAAACTAGAAGCTTTAAAACACCATTCATCAACACCAATTTTTGCACCATAAATGAATTAGTTTAGGAATCAAAAATTTACATTTATGAAAATGTTTGACATACAGCAGAAACATCATCTACAATTTACAAAAGTGATTGTGACATCGGGACAGTCGTTTGCAGAAAAAATGGTTGACTGCATTAGTTAACATTTCTTCAAACCAAAACTGTGGACGTGGGTACACCCAAACAAATTGTTGTTGACAAAGTTGCAATTGAACTCTTCTAAACTTTGGTGCAGAATCTGAAAGCTGCAATTTGAAGATTTTTGCTACCAAGTAAAATTCCGATGTCAATCAAACAGACTCACTGCAGAGCTTGCCAACAGGCCGTGATTCAGTTGAATTGTACCAAAACTTTTTAAAGTTTTAATGTTTTTATTTTTTATATTTTTATTTTCTATGTTTTTAGGGGGTCAATTTTTGGGGTCTACCAATTGTACCAACCCATTTTATCTTGTACTACAGGAAGATCTATCTACAAACGGTCGTGTTTCAATTAC
>JAOBRD020478364.1:0-17676 GCA_027575215.2 Hydrozoanthus sils | reverse complement strand
TGTTCATTTTTCGGACAATCTATCAGCCGCGGACATTATCCTTCGATATACCAGCCGCCGGAAGGGGTTTATTTACTGAATATACCCCTTCCAATTTAATAACTGCCCTGCGGTTTTGCCGGCCATTTTTGATTAAAACAACAAACGTTATTTTTCAAATTTTGAACGAGTTTAAATTGATAGATAAGAAAATTGATCGTTTCGCCAAGTCAAACAATGAATCTTTTTAAAAATGCCTTGTTTCAAAGCTAGTGTCAGATAGCGCAAAAAAAGTCGATAAAGTGCGTCGTAAACGTGTTTGAAGGGAAAAAAACTGCATGTCCGCTTTCGCTAAACAACAGTGTCAATATCAAGCTTAACTAAACCTATCGAGTCTCTAAAGTTCTGTAAAATATCGTAAGCTTAAAATTGAGAGTTAACATTCCATCCAACTTCAATTTGTGCGAAGAAGAGAAAAACTTTCATCCCTGCAATTTGTACACAAAACTTTTTCCAAGAAAAAATTATTAGGAGGGTTATAAAATAAATAAACCCCTATTTGGCTTACTGGTATATCGGAGAAAAATGTCCTTGACAGATAGATTGTTCTCAAAATTTCTCAGTTGCCCTCGGCCGAGAAGCGAACTCTATTCATTTTTCGGATAATCTATCAGCCACGAACGTTATCCTCCGATATACCGGCCGCCGGAAGGGGTTCATTTTACTAAATATCCCCTCCCCCTCCCCATCCTGGAATCAACCCCGAGGGAGAGGGGAGGGTATTCCGCGGCTAGTGGGAAGCCTGTTATTCATGGCCTTTACCCATCAACGAAAGTTTCCTATTTTGAAAATTCAGTACGTATGTTAACCCCCCTGGCTCTCTGGATATAAAATGGGTCTCTTCGATCTAGCTATCTAAACTTGTTTAGTTTAAAAGCTGGAAAATAACCTAGTTGATTAACTACAAAACCTACCCCCCCCCCTCCCCCTAAGTTGTGTAGAACATGATCCTTCATCCTAAAGATGCTTCGCCAGCAATGTGTAGAAAATTAACTTGCGTGCCTTGAAGGGGAAATCCGGGATAAACATGAAAGCATTTGGGATAATTGGCCAAAATTTATCTTATTTCGAAAAACGCGTTTAGATTTCCGCCATCTTGGAGTTGCAAAGTGATTGCCCCTCGGGTCAGTGTATTATCATATGACGTCAAATCGTCAAAGGCGAGTGCTCTTATTCGATGTTTACGCGTCAGTTAACTATTTTCGTCGTTACAAAAAAAGCTAGCCTTAATTATAACAGCACAAAATACGTGTGTGGAGAGAGAAACAGCGAATCTTTTAATTTATTTTGAAGATCTTTGATGTCACTTGATACTGCTGACCAACTTCCTGCGGCTCGGGTTATTCCAAGATGACGGAAATCTAAACGTGTTTTTTGCTCATCTATGAAATAAAATATTTAGGTTGTAGTTAACGCGTACGGTAAATAAAAATCTTTACCAAAAATCGAAATAGGGTACTTAGGCCAGTTATCTCGAATACCTTCATGATTACAACGGATTTCCCCTGTTAAGCAAGAAAAAAAACAGTGACCGTATATGTATAGCTGCGCCCCCCGGGGGAGGGGGGAGATACTCCCTATATTGGGGTGGTAGGTATCACCGTCAAACAGGGTTATTAAAAGAAATCCTGTGTTAAACCAAAATCTTGGTGTTTTTTAGTTTTCATCCCTAAAAGCTGTGTTTTAGCCAATGTGCATACTGAACAATAAGTGAAGACAAAAGTCCTTTGGCGAACGTCCTATTAGGGAAAAGGTCAAAACAATGGTACTTCCTAGGAACCCAATTTAGGGGGGTGGGGTATTATTGCCGCCACCCACCACCTTTTTTTAAAAAGGCTGAATTTCAGGAGAAAATATCATGTTCAATAAAATAGATATTGATAAAGTGCTTACACCAACGAGTCCATAATACAATAAAAACAAATACCTCAAAATCAGGTTTTGAGAAATTGGGCTCTGAAAAAATGGTGGGGGGTGGGGTAGGGGGGCTGTGCCGCCACCCACCACCTCCCCCGACAAGATTGGGCTCCTTAAAAATACCATTGTTTTGACTTCTTCCCTTACGCGCGCACCTTGTTTACTGCATATCACGTTCAACACAACACGAGGGGTCTTAACACCAACCCGCTAGCTATCCAGGGAAAAATTTTAGCTTTCAATTGCAATTGGTATTTTTAGGGTAATTTTTAAACCGAGGGGTACTTTTTTTGGGGGGGGAGGACTTCTATGCCTTGGTATTCTTTAGGGTATTTTGGAGACTTTGCCGACGGTCACCCCTACCCTTTTGACCGCGAGTAACCCCCCCCCCCGGGAGCTGCTCCCCGACTTTATAACTCGACCCCAACTTACGTCCCTTGGTCTGAAACAACCAATCAGTTATTATTAACTTGATCATATACACATACTACTACAAACACATTTATTTCGTTTTTTATGTTCTTTTATTTCAATATGTGATACGTTCTTATGTAATGTCATATTGCCACAAACAAGGGCTGACTAATCGTTTTTTGTTAACTAAAACACAATTGATAAACCCTTGGTCTTAAATATACGAGTGTAATAAAATTGAATGTAAAGGCAAAATTAAAAAACAAACGCCTAAATTCACAAAATAAAGTTAATTAGGAAAATCAAACATTTATACATTTTAAGCTGGTGCATGTTCTCAGGTGCCTAATTAACGGGTGGTCAAAATAAACGGGGATAAGAAATTTCTGAAAATTTTAAAACAGTCTTGGATACATTTATTGGATTGTTAATTTTAGATTTTTGTTGCTCGTGCTGTAATCCAAACAAAAACAGGGAAAGGCGAACACTGAACATGTCGCAGATCAGAAAAATTCGTATCTTTAAAACTTGACCACTTAATGATCGTACCAGAACTTGGAAAATTTAAATAATGGGGGTCCTAACAAGCCCCCCCCCCCCCCCCTCCCATCCCTACCGTGGAGAAAAAATCGAAAATATAATAACCGTCCCGGGGTGTTTATTTGGCACCTGAGAGGGTGATCCCCTAAAAAGTTCATTGTTTTAAAACTTCCCCTTCGGAATTTTTTTAAACTCTGGCGTTTTGAGCGTCAATACTTCGTTGGAGTAATTTTATTCAAATATATACTTTTGAGCTATTTATTGCAATTCCAACTATCAAAAAGCTTTGCTTAGTTTTTAATAGAAAATAAAGAGAATAGAGAATAAAGGACTTGCTCTTCTTACTGACCAAAAAGTGCGACAAAGACAGAGAAGAATGCGAGCCATGAAAACTATTTTTGAGCAATGATATTTCTCGTCTAACTATCGAAAAACTTTATCTCAAAAGAAGCTGAATTGAGACTTTATCTTTGTTTGTAAATGGTCGGGGGAAAAAATTACGTTTTGTTACAATCAAATATTAACACCGAAGCATTGTACATAAGCCAGTTCGGAATTTCAGAAAAACATGCAATAAAATGTAAAATTCATAAAACTTAAACAAAGCTAAGGAACGCAATGAAGCGGGATGAGAAACCATTATTATTCCTTCTAAAGTTTGATGAACATTAAACATTTATTCTATTTCAAGTGAGGTGGATAGTGGCAGTATATCTACTGAGCGCGAGGTACATACTCATTAAGCCATTATCCACCGAAATTGGAATAGGGTAAGTGTTTTAGTATATAACAGCGAGGCAACTGGTCTATGGAAATTTCCTTTTTAAGAAAACGAAAGATTTTTAAGAAAAAAAAATAACAGTTTAATTACTTGAATTACTGAGCTTGTCGAAATTCCCGCGTGAGCAGCCTAACATGTAACAAACGTGTTTTGACAGCTTGTCAACTACAAAATATCGCAAATGGCGTAAAGCAGAGAAATTATTTAGGCTGTTTTAAACATCTCGTGTTTTTGTAGCAAACTTTTTCAGTATCGTGATCCGAAACAGACACGAAGCGACTACTTCCGTCCGCCATTTTGTTTGGGCGTCATTACCTACTATTTCGGAGGTAAATACTGGTATATACTAATTCATTTTATCCCGACACGGGTATGTGTTTGTGACATTCCGAACTAAACTAGCTTATTGCGTGAATATATATTATTCGCTGGTAATGATATTATTTGTTGTTATAAGAGCAAATTTTGCCATCCAGTGAATATTCGTTAATTCGTTTTAAAACTAAGCTACCTAAATGCATGAAGAAGTCAAGAATATATAAATGCTTAAAATAAATTCCGCACAAACTCAAAAATTACAAATAACAAATTTACTTGAAGTTGTTTTGTCAAATTCATATTTCTCCAAGAACAAACTGGCGTATAATTTCTGGAGCTGCCGAGTCAAACCCGGCCATATCAAGCATGCCTCCATCTTCAGGGTCAGCCAGAGTGAAACCATTTGATGTCATGGCAACAACAATGAGCTTGGCATCGATACCAGAGCGCTTGCGGTAGTTGCGGAGAGCCTGGTCCGGGTGAATTTTGCCACACCAAGTTTCGCAGTCCGTGTAAACGATGAATGTGTCCACTTTCAGATTTCTCTTCATTGCATAGATCATTGGCTGCGCACAGTCAGTAGCTCCCATCTTTACCTAGTACAAAAGTCAAACGAACAACTACTTAGCTTTCGATCAAACAATAAAAATTGTAAAAACACCTATGAAAGGTAAAGATATATGGGTAAGAGTGATGCATTTAAGCCACTGTTAGACCCCGGGGGGAGGGGAACCCACATATTTACTATATAGGGGCGTGCCGCCCGCCAGGGTATATGATTTTTTAGGTCCTTGTCTTAGATAGGGTATACAATTTCACAAGTTCACTTTTTGCACATATTTTGTCTTACGAAGGGTAGCGATATTTGACCGAATTTGACCGAATGAAAATAAACTAAATAATAAACAATCGCTTAGTGGCGAAGGTCATGCTTGGTGTTTTGCCGACAAGAACAGCGTTATGTGCTTTATATAGGGTGCGCATTTTAGCATTCAGTCTTGAATAGGGAATACGTTTTTCACTATTTGTCTTAACTTCCAAGGTTTTGCCGTCTTGAATAGGATCAGGGTTTTAGAGGTTGGGCGGGACACCCCTAGCATATTCCAGGCCAAGTCCCCCCTCCAGGTGTTACACGTTAAAACTTTTAGCTGAAACTTGTGTACAACAAGTTGCACCATGTAACACCAAAGCTTGAAACTTAATCAGGAAATTTGATCGGTTTCCGTAGTGTGACATAACAGGACCAAGTTTCACAAAGTCTTGATTTTATCGCAACTTCGAAAGCCGTAGAAAGCGGTTTTACTTTTCGTGAAACTATCTCGCAACGGAAATTTAAAAAAGTTTCACGAAACCGATGCAACGTATGCTGAAACGGGTTTCGCATCGTTGTTGCACACAACGAGGTTCAGGCCCTTTCCACACGTATCTGGATATTTTCGAAAACGGAGATTTTTTTCTCCGTATTTGAAAAAATCTGCGTCCACACGGAACATATTAAAATCGTATTTGCACGTCCACAAGTATACGCAAAAACGATTTAAAACGCTTTATTACTGTAATTCAGGCCGTCGGAACGCAAAACTTTTCCCAAAGACAAGTAAATCTTAAGGAAAAGGAAAAAGAGACTCATTTGTGTGGTCAGGTGATGAAGTAGAGTTGCTTTTGAAAGTTACTCACGAATACAAAGTCTCTCGCGTTAAGAAAAATATACACTGGGTCTGATATTTGTGAATTCAGTACTTATCGTCCGAAGATGCAGAAGAACTCGGCAAAGATTATTCGCACAGCAGAGAAGAAATCACAAAGGGTGTTGTAACTTTGACGTCATCGTATTCGAAAACCTTCGTATTTGTTGCCGAAAACGCCGTTTACATGTGGACGGGAGGTGCAAACGGAGAAGAAAACATCGTTTTCAAAATTCATCCGGATACGTGAGGACGGAGTTTCAGCTAAGACCTACGTTTTCAAAAATATCCGGATACATGTGGACGGGGCCTAAAAGTTTCAACGTGTGAAGGTACCTTTATATAACGCGCCTTTTGTGTGTGAACGCTCAAAGGCACTTTACAGTGATCAGTTTACCCCCATCCAGTGGACAGGAAACATACATCAAAGCGGTCTTGCCATGGATGCTAGTACTCATTTTACAGAGAACCAGGAAGGATGGAGAGCTGAGTGAACTTTAGTGGGGAAAGAAGGTCACCTAAATATTCAGGCCGGAGATCGAACGGCGGACCTCAGGATTGGGAGGCAGATATCTTACCACTGCACCAACCCTTCCTCTTACTTTATATAAAAATAGTTTTTACACAAAGATATCTCTAGAACTGGTTTCGTATCATTACATCATTGACACTGGTCAAACAGTTTATTAAAACGTGATGAGCAGTTACGTGAACTCAAATGATGGAACCTTGAAGACAAAGAAAATAACGATTATGGTTATTCTTCCATCTTGGTTTTATGTCGATTATACAAACACTGCTACTTTAACAAAAACTGCAAGTAGTTGTGTTGTTATTAGCTTGGGAGAATAGCTTGACCCTGGTTCTTCATTTTCGTGTCGCGATTGGAATAATATGTGCAAAAATCGTATAATGAATGTGGGATGCACGTATGCACTATGGCAAAAGTGCGTCATACAAAAACTTTTAAAAATCGGCTTTTGCAACAAAATTGACTAAAAAGATGAGTATTTTTGACGAACAGTACGTAATTCTTTTGCACATAAACTAATAAGACAAATCAACCGATTATTAAAATCACTTTGTACTTTCTGAACGGCGTCACACAATTGCTACAGCCAGTTGAGTGGAACAAAGGCACACTGGACAGGGTTCACAAAAAGGTTGTAAGTTTTATAGCATGCACGTTCTTCGTAAACATATTTTCACAGTAAATTTTCACACTAACCCAATTAACTACAACCGCAAGAACTAGATGATCATGGTAAGTGCAAGCTTATCGACTTGAAATCTTTCTGAAGAAGATGGACACACGTATTTGAGATACGGAAGTCATTGAGCTGATGTACCTTATTTGTCAATCTATTTTGCCGTTTAAAAAAATTCATGACGAATAATTTGACTGTCTTTGCCCACGCCAAATAGAGCCTCTTGGATTTCTATTTATGATTTTGCATTGCTGAGGTCTGTTCTTTTCATGTGTAGCCCAAGCAAAAGCCTTTAGGTGTCTAGTTTCGTAAAGGTTTGTTTAATCATTTGCTCATATTTAGCTAAAATCGTGATTTTTTTCTCACATTTCGTCAAATTGAACCCAAATTTTGCACATGTTTGGTCATTTTTTGCTGAAATTACAAAGTTGTCTAATTTTAATCAAATTTGCTCATAATTTCGTTCATTATCTGCTTTGCCTAAATTGTGCTCCGATTGTATTGTTTGCTCGTATTTTGCGCAAATCTCCTATCATTGCAAACTGCGTCAGTGCTTAATTGCGCAAAATCTCTTATACATAAATATTTCCATTCTTTTATATTTGATTTCAGTGAATAATTCATCTCCTTGCCGCGAGCAAGCTATGAACTACATGGAGTCTCTTGTTGTATATCCATTTTCCAAAATAATGTTAAGGTTTACGTACTAAGTACATTTGATAAGGGCTTCACGTTATTTAAATCCCCCAAACGTATCTCTCACAGAAAGACAGCAAAACAACATTGACCTGCTGCAAAACAAACTCACTCACTCACCATTCGTCTTTCTTACCGCACTATTATTCTTAACAATTTTGACTCGAATTACTTCCGAACTCTAGTTGACATGTGAGACCTCTTTATTCTGCGTTTTATTTCTACAATCATGAAGAACTAGAAGAACTTCAGAAGGCTTCAATAAAACTCCACTCTTCGAAAAACCACCAAAACTGTAAAAGGGAGACTCCCCTTCCTTATGTAACTAAGCTTTACACTGCACCCCTAAGCCCCGCCCTAAGACCCACCCTGAACGCACCCCTAATAAACTCGTACCAAAGACAAAGTTCTTTCATCAGGGGAAAGATAAGAAAGCATCAGGGGGAGATAAGAAAGCAGCCTAGTTACAACATTCTCAAAAAGCACTCACCTTTTCAATAGTTTTAATAACAGTCCCCAGTTTCATTTTAGCATCGATTCTAAGCGGAACAAGTTGGTCAGAAAACCCTACAAACTGAACATTTTCTTCTACGCGGGCGGTTACCATTGCCATTGCAGCCGAGGCGACCTTGGGGGTAATGGTGTGAGAGCCGCAGCACCAACCTAACGTCATTGATCCACTGACGTCAATGGCTAACAGGAAGCGCTTGTTTGTTGGGACAACATTCTACAAGAGTAACATAAACGTTTGTAACCAGAATTGACAGCATTTCGAGTTTGGGGTAAAATGAAATGTTTCACATAAAGCCTTTAATATAACTGACGTAAACTTGATTCACTTCCTTGCTTTCTTCCAAAATATCCTTATTTTTATGGCATCCTTAACAAAAGTACAGTAACTTTAGTGTTATCATCAGAAGGCAAAATGTTTCAGTTTGTTTTGCGCAGGTCAAGTTGAGATTTTCTTAGATTAAGAATTTAGACTGTACAGTATAAAAAAGATGATCTGAACACATGGGCAGCGGAAGCAAAAATCTGTTGGGGGGGAACAATGGAAATTGTAATTGACCGTTTGTTATAAAATCTGAAATTCCTATTCAAAAGTTTTTATTGTTAGCCAGAAAACTATTGGGGGGCCTGATCCCCCCTAACCAAATCATTGGGGGGGGGGGGCCCAGTGCCTCCCAGCCCCACCAGTTGTGCCGCCCATGGAACACCAATTTTTTTTTTGTTTTTTTTTTCATTGATTTATCTTATGACAATATATTTTATTTTCATTGTGTTCAGATTAATTTTTATAACAATTATTTAAATAGTTTTAAGGTGTTTCATTTTATCATGCAAATATTTATCTTTATCATCTTTTGTTCTCTGCTTTAATTTCTATTATCTTTATTTTTGGTTTTACACCACAATGCCTTGCGCATATGAATATTTTTTGCAGCAAGTAAATTAAGCTTATGATCAGTCACTGCCCCTCCCCCCTCATGCAATTTACTAAACTAATTTTATTTTATTGTTGTTACACTGGGAGTGGTTGCCCATTCTCCCAAGCCAGTGGCTTATGTTTAATCGCTCTACAGCACAGATCTTGGCGTGAAAGTCAATTTTGTGGAGGGAGTAAAACCAAAGAACCCAGAGAAAAACCCTCAGAATCAGAAGAAGATGGACAAATCTTAGCCCACATGCAAACCCAGGATTCAATCCTGGGTCCACAGAGTTGGGAGGCACAAGTACTAACCACTCAGCCATCCTGACTCCCCTAAGCCATCCTGACATGATATTTTGTTGAAACACAGTACTTTGAAGTCCCTAATAATAGTATAGAGTAGAATAGTGGTACAGGGTAGAAAAATCTTTCAAAATTAATAATAGTATAGAATAGAATAGTACATAGGGTGGAATGATTTCAAATACAAGTTTGTAAAATATTAATAAAAAAAAGTATAAAATAACTTTTTTCTTGGAGATGCATGCTGCTTCTTGTCAAAAATGAGGAATGACAAATGTAAATACTGAGCATTGTGTCCCAGAGGAAGAATATTGATATTCTGAAAACCTGCAGTGGAGATGTTTGGCTTCCAAAACCCAGAAATTAATAATAATGCTGTCCCAAATAAGGCCCATATGGAGTGGAAACTTAGTCAAAAATAAATAATGTACATATACTATTATTAAGGACTTTAGAGCACTTTTACTGGGACAATGTTTTTTTTTTCTGAAATAACGAGTGTTGAGAACAAAAGTAATGATGTTTTGGGTTTAAAGAAGCTTGTTGTACCTGCTTGATTAATATTTACACATCTGGAAGTGTCACATTATAGGGAAAGTTCAACCAGCATATACAGATACAAACCTTAAAGGCAAGTTGAAATGCTTTATCAAGTGCAGATACAATTTTGCCATTAGGAGTCCATGTTAATTTTCCCTTCTCTCCACGCCCAGCTTTATACTGGTACAGTGCAACAAGAACATTAAACGGATGAATTCTTGCATCAGTTAGTTTCTTTTCATCACACAGTGCATCACAAACAATCTTTGCCTGATCACTTCCAGCATCCAGAAGACCAATAGATGTCATTTTGCTAAGGTTTCTTAACATGGCTGTCATTGGCATGTTTTCAAGAAGAGCTTCCCAAACCTGAGGGGTGGCATCCAGAAGATGAAACAAGTTAGAAAGAGGGGGCATTTTTTCTGTTTGTCAACAAGATTTATTTCAAGATATATCTGCAGTGCTCATCATATGGGGTTTTAGTGTTTATGTATTTTGAAAAAACAGTATCTTTTAGGGAACCAAAAACAAAACAGATATAAATTTAAGAACAGATGTGGGATTGAAGTGACTGGTTAAAGAGTCATCAAATCATGGGCAGTGGAAGCAAAAAATTATTGGGGGGACACAGTGGAAATTGTAATATATCGTAATGAAATCTGAAATTCTTATTCAAAAGTTACTGTTTTTAGCAAGAAAACTATTGGGGGGGGGCCTTGCTCCCCAAACCAAATTATTGGGGGGGGGGACCAGTGGCCAACCCCCCCCCCCAGTTCTGCCACCCATGCAAGTTAGTTGATTCTATCATCAATTAAGAAGATAATAAATGTCTGCATGAAGTTAACACTGAGTGATTTAAACAACCTCAAACTTACCACTTTCTCATTCAGCATTGCTGTTGGCAGGTGTTCACGAACCAAACCATATTGTCTGATTGTGCCAGCCACTTCATAAGCCCCCATACCTTTAACATACTCAATTGCCTCAAAGAACTGGTAAATTGGTTGTATCTCCTCACTAACATCATCAACTGTTGGGGCATCTTCTTTGATTTTTTTAAACCCCTTGACAGCATATTTCACTATGAAGCCAACCTCAGGGGATGTAGGTTTTATATGACAGAGACGAAAGAGGTCTCTATGTGACCACCCATTTCGTTGTTTGTATTTGGTCACATGATTTGCCAGGGTTTTCCCTTTCTTTTCATTGTACCATTTAACAATAGCAGCTCGATGACCGCGGCCCCAACCTGAACTATTGTTGGCTTTGCTGAGTTGTTCACACATCTCAACAAATTGAAACAAGTGAGTCGGAATTCTAAGAACTTCGTTAACAACACTATAAGCTGCTCGTTTTGTCTTGGCATCTGGACTCTTTGCACAAACTGCAAGAGAAAATATGATTTGGTCTTGCTTAGCTGTGCGACCCTCTACACTATACTGTCTTATAATGTCCACAGCTTCAGCACCATAACCTGACTCAATCAATCTCAGCAGTGCCTCTGCATTCTCATTTGCAAGCTGCTTTTGTGTTGCATAATAGGTGCCTCCTTCTGAACCAAGTATAAGGAAGCGGCGGAACCGTTGCATGTCATCCACTGCATAGACAAAGCCACCTGCATCATTTCTCACTTGGGCTGGATTAGATTTCTGTGACTGTGGAACTGTGGTCTTTGTTTCCTTCGGTTTAGCAATATGGTTGTTTGGAGTTTTCTTTACTACTGAACTATATAGTGCATTCCGCTCTCTTGGCATATTACTAGCACCATCATCAGTAATGTTATCACCTTGTTGCTGCTGCTGTTGACAGTTTGCCATTGGGTATTCTATCAGTGCAAACAAAAACCGAATGATTGAGATTAAACAAACATGCACCTGAACTACCCCCTCCAAGTCTGCAAGATAATTTTATTGGCTGTTTTGAATTACTTTTTGTGCCACTTTGTAAATTCTTGTGACTAATTGAAGGATCTAGCACAAAAACAACGAAAGTGACTTTTGATGGAGTTGTAACTTCTCCCTACATTATCCTCATTATCTCTTCACAACCATTGGGAGAATTTAGCATTTCATACAAAGTCATTTATGTCATTTTTGCCTGTTTTACATTTGTCTCAGACAACCCAATTTTTAAAATTTTCAATGGCATTAATGCACCTGGATCCCCCCCCCCCACTCACGCCTTTAGTTTTCGTTTGGCTTGTCTCCTCTTCAGTTACACCCTCCCACTATTTTTTTTAAATATTAAAGTGTGTGTTACTACTGCCTGTCATGTTTGTTTACCTGTATTTGCAAAATCAAAGATCAGAGCCAGTCAGATTGTATATGCACAGTTTTCAAAGCATATAACCTCTCCAACTATGGTATATGAAACATATTTTTGGAGTCATAAATATATGTATAGCACTTATGATATGACTTATGAGTTGCAGTAGTAATTCATTTTAATCTTTTTCTTTCAAGGAGGGGGGGGGGAGAGCACAAGTGGGCAAGATAAAACGAATCTTGTATTTTATTGGCTCCATGAGCGTTTACGATATTTTACGATATTGCCCGTGGTCAATCTGGACATATGTCTTTTTTCACAAGATGACACAAAAACCCAGGAAAAACAAGAATGTTATATGCTGGATAGAAGATCCAAATTGAGAAAAACTGTGCCCTCGTTCTAAATACGCGGACCTCAGCCTCTGGGCTCGGTCCTTTACAGGCCCGTCGGAACGAAATTAATATTGGGGGGGGGGGCTGCGAACATAGCATAGAAATGCAGTCAGTGTTAAATTCAAAATTATTCTAACATAAAAACTATAAATGAAGAGAAAATATTGGCGGGGCTGCAGACCCCCCAGTCCCCCTGCTTCCGACAGCCCTGCTTTCATACACAAGATTTCTTCAATACGGACTTTCTTCAATATGTATTCAAAGTTCTGTTTATGTTCCTTTCATATTTTAGCACATAGAATCAAGGATTATCCAGCGTAGCAGTTACATATACCTTACACAAGGTAAACATAGCTTAATTACGTATAGTTTTCCAGGCATGCTACTATAGCAGCTACAGTGTCTGATTCTGTAAGCAACGTAACGTCGACGACAACGGTTTGACAAATATATACTATTTAATACCTTGAATATCAAGATTAAAAAAGATACTTCAATTTTTAACAGCAAAGAGAGTACATGAAATAATAGCATCTTTCTTACCTTTCTCTCAGTCGTTATCTTGCGCTACTATATTGACTAACGGACCGAACAAAACGAAAAACGTTCGTCTTCGGTCGAGGCAGCGATGGGTGCACTCTCAAAGTTTTCTCCTTTATATACAACGGAGCAACGCTGCGGAAGGCTCTAATGTTGCACAACGATTTGCAATATACCTGCGTAAATGCTTGTCGGTGTCATAGTCAGCTAGATTTACTGCTGAGTCGCCATTATAAGTTATGCAATTTCTCGCCCGGCTGAACATTAAATCATGTGATCACTGTGTACGTGTTTGGTTTGCGCACAGCATAGCAACAGCTTTTATTATAATTTTCTGTCTCCCATATATGAAGTACAAAAACAACGAAGCGTGAAAAACACATAGTTATAATGGCAAAATTGACTGTCCGAGATCGACTGATGGATCACATTTTTCAAGCTGAGTGATTTTAAACTTTGTACGACGTCGGTAATTTGAATATTTTATGAGGTCTTTGTTGAGCGGACCGTGCGATAAAATTCGCCTCAGGCTCCTCGGTAAAATTTGCACCACCAGTCGGCAAAAATTGAAAACTTGCTTACCCTACCATTTCAAAGAAGTTTCGATGTCCATTCCAGTTTTATTGATATACAACTCTTTAAATCGAAATCTCCGTATAAAATTACTGCAATATATTGAAAGCGAAAGCTAAACAAATAAATAAGAATCAAAAGAGTGAGCTCGAGAAAAGGTAAATTCCCCTAATGAATAATGCAAATGTTGCTTGCTGTTGACAAAGTAGTTCTGTTTTGCAAATAGGGTTTGCTTTGTAAGGTCGTGAATTTCTAAGATCCTGAAGGAGTAATTTCAGCAAAACTTCATGCTTTCTGCTTTACTGTTTCTAATTCACAAGAGTTGAAATACTAACGTAAACGAAATTTATTATTGTTTCGAAAGTGAAATTAGTGAAAAATCCCTTTTTTTAGGACCGCGGGAGACTGGACCCTACTTAAGTTAAAAGCGAAACTACGTACGCAGCAACTTCGTCGTGCTATATAAAAAGTGTAGCGCGCGAAGTACTTTGCATAGCTAGACCGAACTAACGGTCCGAAGGTAACCATCGCGAATCCCTGGGATAAGGTAAGTTTTTTTAATTGAATATTTTTTTCAGTATTTTTTGGTATGTTATAACCAGTTCTTTGTTATCTGGGCTGCATGGCGGTTGAGTTTCTAGGTTCCGAGTGCCTTTGTAGCTAGTATCGCGTGTCTAGCTAAGATATGCATATGTCGGAAATTTTCAATATTTTCCCGTAGATTTGCTAAAAAATTGTTTGAAAGAGATTTTATTATTCTCATTTATCAGACTGTGAAGTTTTCCACGTATTCAGAAAGCCCGAATCTTTATTTGCTCAAAGTCTCAAGATGGACGTTGATCAGCAGGAGGAAGCAATGGACGTGACCGTTCCACAAACAGAAAAACAAAATGAAGCGCAAGTTTTGAACAAAGCTGGAGGTCATGTGTATGCATTGGACGACATGAAACGACTTTGCAGGTTTCTCGTTCTTGGCTCGGAGAATAGTAGCTACTATGCATCGCAGCAAGAGTTGTCCAGAGAGAACGCGCAAGCTCTGATGAGCTTAATCACGGCTGGTCGTGGCCCCGAAGCAGTAGCGAAGATCGTGGAATACAGTGTTTCCGGCCGAACCTTCAAACAAGACCCAATTATACTTGCCTTGGCAATATGCGCAAAGTCACCCGACCCCAAAACGAAGCAAGCAGCCTATGAAGCTCTGAATAAAGTGCTGCGAATTCCAACTCATTTATTCCAGTTCGTCGAACTCTGTGAGAATCTGTCCAAAGGGAACAACAGTTCCGGATGGGGCCGTGCACATCGTACAGCCGTCAAGAAGTGGTACAATGAGAAGAGAGGGAAGCAGTTGGCACAACATGTTACCAAGTACAAGCAGCGGAATGGTTGGTCACACAAAGATCTATTCCGGTTATGTCATATCAAACCAAAATCACCAGAGGTAGCGCTTGTGGTGAAGTTTGTGGTGAAGGGATTAGAGAAGATTAAAGAGGATGCACAAGCTACAGGAGTCAGTGAGCAAGTTGTGTCAATCTTCAAATACCTAGATGCAATTGAACGAGCTAAGACCATGGATGAACAGCAATTGGCAGCAACAATTCGGCAATACCACCTGGTCCGAGAGCATGTGCCAACCAACCAATTGAATTCTGTACTAGTAAGTACCAGGGCCGAGTTGTTCAAAAGCAGTTAGCTCTAATCCAGGGTTAATTACCATGTCAACCAATAGGTTTTGTTAAGAGTTAACCCTGTATTAAGGCTAATAATCTTTTGAACAACATGGCCCAAAATCTTTGCTAACTAAGAAAAGTAGCAGTGTTCTAAACTACTTTCATTCACTAGCCATTCAGCATTAACATTAGCTTAAGATCACTGGCTCTTCAGATTTACCAAAGCTCTGAAGTCTTGTGCATTTAGCACTCTTCTGGAAGGTAACTCTACTGTTTTGGCTGTCAGAAAGCTTGTGCTTATAATCATAAAATTCCTTTCTTCATTTCTTGATCATGAGTACCCTCAACAGAAGGAGAAAATGTTCCTGGTTCTAATCAATAGTTATTAGTGTTGTATATAGCAATTTGAGAAGTATAAAATTCAAAAATTTTCTGGGGGATCATGCCCCTTGACCCACTTAGATGAAGATCATGCCTTCAGCACTTGCTCAGCAAACCGTTTCACTCTTTGAAAGACACAATTAACTTGAGAGCTCTGGTTTTATACAGTTCAACCTTAAAGTGCATTGGCCAATAATTCTTGGGCTGCACAGTTTTTGTGGTACCTTAACTAATTAACCAGTATTTTACAAAATTAATAGCTACACACAGTTAAAATAATTATATCGAGGACCAAATGCAGGTGTATTATCTGCCATTTAGCTAATTGGACTAATTTTGACTTACATTCACAATTTCAATGATACTTTTCTATAAGGTATGGGAGGCACTGCTTGAAGACATGCCAATGACAGCAATGATCCGAAACCTTGGTAAGATGACAGCCATTGGGTTGCTAGAGCCTCTAACTGACGCTTCAGGGAAGGTCTGCAATGTGCTACGAGACCAAGAAAAACTTAGCAAGGCAAAAATTCATCCAATCACCATTTTGGTAGCATTGAAGATCTACCAGGAAGGTCATGGTGACAAAGGAAAGCTAAATTGGACACCAAATGCAATGATCATATCTGCACTTGATGCTGCTTTTTATCTGGCATTCAAGGTAAATTTAAATGACCTCATTACATTTACAAGGCCAAATTTAAATGTTACATTACTAAACTTGTATTTAATTTATTTACAATTGAAAAAAATAAACTTGAATATTTTTAAGTGTTTTCAGGGTTTCCAAAGGAGCTGTTATTACGCATTCTAACTTTGAAAACTTACCGAGCAAAAGGTCGTGCACAAGTATGGGCCCACCCCTAACCATTTTTTTGGGGGGGGAAGGGGGTGCTCATTTGGTCAAACAATGATGCAAATCCCTTAAATAAGAAATATTTGTTATATGGGGAAAGAAAGTATGGCTCTTGAGCATTGAATTTTGCCCATTTTGATTTTGCCTATTTTAGAAGTGCAAAAATTAAAATCAATATAAAAAAGGAGGGCACTTGGTTTTTGATTGAACTCTCAACAAGTTTTTAGAGTAATGTATTTAGTGAGCATTTTGAGGTAAAATTTGTTAACTTATAGCAGACTGAGATCAAGTCAACTGGGTTAATCAATCATTTAAAAGTAGAAATGTCAATTTATTGACAATAAAAATCAGCATGGCCCGGAATTTTTTTTTCGTTCTGGTTGCAGAGAAACAAAAAATTCTCCCAATTTTGTGTCTCAGACTAGAAACTCAGTCAGTCAGTGATCTAAATAATTGGTTATCCAAGATTGATTTTAATTTTTCAGGACATTAAGGGACACAGGCAATTTTGATACCAGTTAAACTGTTATTAAATGCAACCATTTTTATTATCTTTTATAGAATGTTGAACCAACCAACAAGCGTTACCTTCTGGCCATTGATGTCAGTGGCTCCATGGGATGGGGCAACTGCTGTGGGACAACAACAATCACACCAAGGGTTGCAGCAGCTGCAATGGCTATGGTAACTGCACGCACTGAACAAAACTTTCATTTTGTTGGATTTTCACATCAGCTGGTGCCAATGCAAATCAGTTCTACCATGAATCTGAATGAAGTTTTGCACACTGTGTCAGCAGTAAGTTTTTCTCTGTTTAAAGCTAGAAGAACATTGTGATATAAAACTCACTTGTAAACCAAAGAACTAAGTGGTGCATGGCATGAATCCCTAGTTAAAAAGGCACAGCTGTTTCAATTGATTTTATTCCAAGGAAATATATAGTGAGGTTTCTGGTCTACTCAAAAGTTTAACCCTAAGCTACAGTTATTTATGGAAGAAACAGACCATGTTCAACAGCTAGCAGCACCCTACAGCCATCTATCTCCCCCCCCCCCCAACCCCAACCCCACTGTGCATTAACAGATTGGTTTACTGCTGTTAGATATCACTGAGCATTTTCATGGAAGAA
>JAOBRD020478257.1:0-17676 GCA_027575215.2 Hydrozoanthus sils | reverse complement strand
TTTTGTTTATCCCAATTTCACCCACCCCCCCCCCCTATTTTAGTCTAACAAAGTCTGATTACAATGACAATGTGTTTAGAGTAGTTTGTCTCGTGGTGCATCTCCAAACATCTGAAACATAATCGATGCAAGCCACGGTTTTTATGATTTTTTTGTGGGCAATTCAGAATTTTTTTCTAAATAAATTTTTCTCCTATTATTGTGTTGCAGGGACGAGTCCGAAGATTTGCACGATGGTTCCACACTAGGCTGGACTGTTTCAGATCACGCAACTGAGTTGATAACCTTATCGTTGATTACCTTATATATTCAAAAGAGACATACTTGAAAAAGACAGAAATGCTAAGATTCTATAAGAATAGTTACAGCATTCCTTCATTACCGATAACATAGAAGTATTCTGTAGATGAACAGTAAGAAAATATTGAAAATGTTTAGAAACTCACAGTGAACTCAAACTTTAGCTATATATTAACGGTACCTAGACATCATTTATTGCGTAGTAAAACCATTGTAGGAGTTTATTAACACTTTTATTTACTAAATACTACTGAGCTGTTAAAATAATCAGCATATTCTTTATATCAAGTATATTTTCAAAAGTATGCAATCTGAGACATTTGCAATGTATTTAGATATAGTTCTGTTTCTGTTCTCGCCATCCAATTGATTTAGTAAAATGCTTAAACAAACTCTTTTAATCACTGTCTTCGCATTCCATTTAGGATTTACCCTTAAGCAAGCTTTGTAAATTTCTGAAAACCTAGCTAAACTAATTTTGAAAATAATTTTTATTTTAGTGTTTTTCTTATTTGTAAATAAAGAACTTTTATACACGCTTGAACCAAGGTTCTTTTCTGCTTTAAAAAGTCACTTGAACAATAATTTGTTCAAACTACAATACGGATGTCAACCTCAAGGAGAATTCTGAACGTAACAACCACCCCTTTTGAGTGGGGGGATGTTGGGGTTGGTGGAGAGGAGTGGGGGGATCTGAGACGTGCATTCCTAGAAACATTTTAACAAGACTCTTTACAAAAGCCAAAATTGTACACTGGGCTGCTAGCTTATCTGAGCATGAAACTTACCTTACAAGAATTTTGATTGGTAGAAATCATTTAAATTGAGAGCGCGGGCGTGGTAGAAAAAGATTTGCCGCAAATAATGCGATCGAGTCAAAAATTAGTATCCTACTTTTCGGGGCTTGGGGGCGGGGGGGGGATGCGAAGGATGGGGGGTTCTCGTGATAGGTAGTTTTATTAAAGTCCCGGTCTTTTAGCAAGTTTCTTACTTCATAAGAGTTTTCAAGTCTTTAAAGGAACAACTTCAAGTATTTTCAGTTATTTTGATCGGATACCTTTTTGAATTTATTAGCGTTGTTATGATTCCTGTGGCTTATTAAAAGCTTTGTACCGCGACGTTTCTAAATGAGCTTTTCCCCGGAACTGCGAATCCACTTTAGTGTTATTGTGCAGCTGCAGTTTGATGGTCAGTTTCGGAGATTGGTTGTCGATCTGAAGAGGGCAGGAGTGCCGGAACATCATCAAGACAACAAACGGAGACGACTAGAAAGGAGAAAAGCCATCTATTTGGCGCGTGATTATATTTTAGCAAATTCGATTAGTTTTTTTAGTAATATTTTTATCAAGGGAAAAACATACCTGTACGTTCCGTTCGTCGCAGAAGTTTTGCATTCTTCTTTGATCCCTAGTTTAAGAACACACCGCACGGGCTCTGTGTGAGCAATTTATAGCGGCGATTTTTGGTTTTTAAAATGAGTAAACAACTCCATATAAAGATAACTACTAAACACAACTAAACAGAGTAAAGAATTTATTCGCTTTGGACTTCGCTTGGCAAAAGCTTTTTTAAACTCCTTGCTCGAAAAAAATTCACGTTTTGAAATAACTCAGCGAGACCAATTTAAACGAAGCTTTCTTTCTTTTCTTAGTTTCGGTCGACCTTGAAGTGTGCCATATGCATTTGTAAGCATTTGATTATATCAAGATAAAAACGTAGTATAATAGAAGGTCACATTCCCTTACAACTTATTTGCAAAAACGCCGTTTTAATTCTAAATACTATAAATTCCTCTTTACTATTCTTCTTTGCCTTTCAACGACTCCAAGAAACAACTTAACTAAAGAAGAAGTAAACCGACATTTGGTGAATTTTCTCGCAGAAAAAAAATACAAACTGGTAAAAAGTGCGTTTCCGAATTTGTTAACAATGAACCAAAATTCTAAAATCCAACCCCTGTTAGCATGAAACAGGAAAAAAAATTGATTAATGATTTCGTTGCCTAAAATAAGAAATGCTATATATTGCCAGCTCTATTAAGTCTATTGAGGACCACATTAGGCCGCTATTAGTTCTGTAGTAAAATGTTGGCAGTAGTTGAACTATTTAACGAAGAATGCAAGATTATAGTTTGTTCTTTGTTTTACAATAGTTAGGAACTGAAGCAATTTAGACAAAAATAGTTTCTTTCTGACTGAAACAAGACATAAGAGAATGTAATTTTTCTAGAGCCTACGTCAAACCTGAACAAAAACATAGAAGTTGATTGCTCGTCAACATACACTGATACAGGGTCCATCAACAAGAGCCCTTTTTTGGTCAATCAGATCAACAATCACACAAAGTTTGCCTTCGTCGGTATTTAATAATATATTGTCTACTCACACGTAGTTTTCACGTGCGACCAGTCACGTGGTAAATCTCTGCCTGCTTCGCCGAACTTAGAACTCATGAAAAATTAACCAGCTGAATCTTACTTCACCTTTTATTAGCAATTTTGAAATCTTCCCTTTCATCTTAACGAGAACCGATGAACAAGAAGTTTTCTTTTTTCCCTTTTATATATATAAAGTCGCGACAAGTTTGTAACCAAAGGTTATAGCGGCAATGATATCGAAAAATTGGTATCTATGTAGTTACCAATATATTGAGCTCACGGCAAGCGTTGTTTTGTCTTCGAGTAGAATCAAAACAATGCAAAGTCCATAGTCTGTTCTTACGCATAAACGTTTGATTTTTAATAAGCTGGTGGTCCTGAAGAAGATAATCGGGGCATCTTTTGAGCGACAAGAAGCAACGGGAAAAATGACATCGGAAGGAAAAGGTAAGTTTTATGAAAGCACGTTGAAAGTCCGGCGCATGTTAAAACTGCCGTCAATGTAAAACTAAAAGAAACAAATACATCTAGATCTTGGGATAAAACAGTACAGTTTTATAGCAGCCGAGAAAATATTGGTTATATACGTAACCAAAAGCAACGAACTAGCAGTTTAGAATTGCATGTGTAGAAAGGTATTTTTTATCGAAAACCAACCAGAAAAGCCTTAATTTAATGTCACAAAGTTCAAACGACAAGACTCAACTTGATTGAATTGACTGAACTATTATTATAGTTAGATTTCATCCATACAAAATCTAAAATCAAAGTAATATTTACAATGAAGAAAATTCTACATGCGGTATGCATGGCCATGCCGGCAAACGTTCAACAAATTCATATTTCAAAACTGTGCCATTTCCGCGTAACTTTTAACACCTCTCAATGTATCAACTAAAAGAGATTATACATATATAACATGGTTTTTACGTGGTCTTTTCCCTCTTTTTCATATTTGTGTATAGCACTGTTGAATGCCCAAATGTTTTGTACGTACAAGAAAGCTCTTGAATACGAAAATAATGGCGCCGTCTCGTGGTTCCGAACGGAATCACACAATACGATCGACTTTAGTTTTAATGAACGGTAAAAGTTTGCTTTTGTCAAATCATGTTCAGGAAAAATTTTTTAAAAAAATTCAGTAGCAAGGACTTATGATGGAATTATCTAGTTAAAAGCCACTTTCTGGCTATTAATGATTTTTTTGCTAATAAAGTCGTCCATAGTTTAAAACTTTAGAAATCCGGTCTTTATACGATCACAGAATGCCCTCCCCCCCCTCCCCCGAATGTGTAAAAAGGAACAAACTTAATTGAATATATTCAGATATCGATTTTTTTGGACAAGTTTTCAGGAAAATAATAGATTTGGCAATTGGTATTTGAGTTTTGGGGGATTTATAGCGAAATCGAATAATTAATTTCGAGATTTTAATTTGATTGAAAAACGCTCAAACGTCCCCAAATCAAAACTGTACGTGTGCGTGGTCAGGAGGCACGGTTTGGTCTTTTCTTCAAAAATTTTCCTCTTCGAACCTCCATCTCAAATCTTTCATTATCCGTTATCCCTCTTAAGCTACTGTGAAATTAAATTAGGGAGTTTGTTAAGTCTGGCAAAACTTACATAATAGCGCTGTGCATTAAGGAGGTCACGAATCAGACAAACCAGCTATCGTAAAATCGAGAGTAAGCTGATACAATGTTTTGAACCGACCAAAATATTTGAAATTTGATAAGAAAATCGGTTCTTGCATTTATAAGATCGCAACGTTTTCTATACACCTTTTTGTCAAACAATGCTCCTGTCTGAGTCACGTGGAGGTAAAAATTTATATCTCCAAAAAGATTTCACAACGCTATTCAGGTCCATAAACCCTGATTTGGAATAAACAGCAGGATTTGTAATAAAAATCAACCGGATATGTAACAAAATAACAATCTGTGTTTGTAATAAACTTTATTCCAGATTTGTAATAACATGCTTTACCGGATATATAATATACCCATAATAAGCTATCAACAAGCCGATTTGCTATAACGGTACTAAAGATGCGAAGTCTTTTTAATCTAACCTAAACTCTTCAGCGCATAGAATTTATGCGTAATAAAGAACATTGTACTGTAGAATCCTTTGTTATAGATTTTAATCAATATTTCATTAAATGTAAATGCATTGTGTCGTGTAAAAAATTGCAAATTAGGGACGACGACAATGATGTTGTTATGATAATAATAATGATGATAATGACAAGTGTGATAACGATGATGATGATGATGACAATGGTAAGAATGGTAATGACGATGGTGATGACGGTAATGAAGATGATGATTAGGATGATGATGACGGTGATGATGATGATAATCATGGTGATGATGATGATGATGATAATGATGACGATAATGATGATGATTAGGATGATGATGATGATGGTAATGGCGATGATGATGATGGTGATGATGATAATGATGATTATCATGGTGATGATGATGATGATGATGATGACGGTGATGATGATAATGATAATCATGGTGATGATGATAATGATGACGGTGATGATGATAATGATAATCATGGTGATGATGATGATGATGACGGTGATGATGATGATGATAACTATTATAACAGTATGACGACGTTGGTGACTACGTACTCTCCTCCTGACAACATCAAGTTTTAAGAACTTCCGTAATCCAAAACTTACTAAAACATATTTTCGTTTTCCCATCTGTAGCGCTGTTTTCTGGTATCTTAGTGCTAAGCTCCGTCGTTGCAGTACAGTTCATGGTCTGCTTCATAGTACTGGCATGCAATGGAAGATTTATTTTGCAATAGTAAGTTCGACTTTCTTATTATTTTCAAGTTTAACTGCTGAAAAGCAATTAACAAAACAAATTTTGAAACTAGCAGTGATTTATACGAGCAAAATTCAATGAAATGTCCGATTATCATTTTTGCAACCTTTTTGTCATGTAATGTTAATGTTGATATGTTTTCGTCGTGCTGCAAGCCATCGTCAAAATGAAATCAAGCGATCGTATATAACATGTACATGAAAAAAGGTAATACAAGAGTAGAATGTTCTAGAATAACATCAAGGTTGCGCAACTGTCAACAACTAAACACAAACAAAAACAACTCAGTAACATAGTGAGGGGTTACAATGAAAATTTAATATTGACATGTAGATTAATATTGACGTTTATTTACATGCTGTGTAAGATTGCTTGATTTCCTTTGGACGACGGCACGCAACATGTCGAAACATGTCAATATTAACCCTTATACTCTTAAAAACGATTCCACAGTAAACTAATAAAAGTTTTTATTTTAAAACCACTGCTTGAGAACCTATAAAGTGACCATTCATTTTCTTTGTCTTTAGAAGTAGATTCTGAAAATGGCCATTGCCTCAATAAATTTTGAAAATTGTAGTTTTGTCGAGATTTTATGACTTTGATTTTTAAAACTAAGGATAAGGGTTAACATGATTATTTGGAACGACGTTAAAGTGATAAACAAGTTACTGCTTCTTCGACCATTTACAACGAGTTTGAATGTGGCTTTGAGTCATTACACATGTTACGAAAGGCGCAGGTTTATTTAAGAAACATTGTAGACTTTTTATTTAATTTTTAAAAATCAACATCGTTGAGCGCAACGTATTGGGACAAGTTAAAATTTAGCTCCACTTTCTACTATTTAACTAAAGCTGTGCTTGAGTTTGAAAGAAGAAATTAACCTTTTTGTGGTCTGATATAAAAAATGTTTTGACGCTAAAGGTATACTTTAGTTTTAGACCTTCATCAAGAGACTCAGAAGGCACAGTAGACCAGATCACTGATGTACTTGTATGGCCGGCCTTGCCGTCTTACGAGGACTCCCTAAAACATACTGGCAATCATTTGGAGAGCCAGCAAGATCCTAGTGGCAACCATATGGAAGGCCAACAAGATTCCAGTGGCAATCACATAGAGAGGCAACAAGATCCCAGTGGCAATCACGTGGAAAGCCAACAAGGTCCCAGTGCCAATCACATAGAGAGCTAACAAGACACTAGTCACAATCACATAGAGAACAAAGAAGAAGCCATTGGCAATCGCATGGAGAGCAAACAAGATCCTAGCCGATACGAAGAGCTCCAAAAACATTTTAACGCAAGAAGAACTCTATAATGCAGAGATGTGCCCAAAATCACAAAGAATACCAAAGACGCCTCAATAACTTTGAAGACTCCCAAAAATATCCCAAAAAATGCAAAAAGTCTCAAGAATATTCTGAAGAGTCTAAATGATGATCCAACGATCAAGAAAAATCATGGAAGACAGAAATTCAGACAATTTCGAAGAATCGAAAACCAAAAAGAATCGCAAAAATACTACGACAATGGCAATGAGTCTCAAGGGACATTTTGACAACCAAAAAGAAACACGAAAATATTCTGACAACCGCAAAGAGACCACAAAGGTAGCGGGCATAACCCTTTACATTTACCTTAAGATGATAGTGAGCCTGAGTGTTATCAGCCGCTAATGGCTGGCACTAAGGCCACATAAGTAGCGAGCATAACCCCTTACATCAAAGAACCGCAAAGATGTTATGACAATCGCTAAGAGTCTCATGGACATTTCGTCAACCGAACAAAACCACGGATGTACTCTGACAACCGCAGAATCTCAAGGATATTTCGTCAACCACAAATAACCGCGAAAATATTACGACAACTGCAAAGAGTCTCAAGGACATTTCGATAATCAAAAGGAATTACAAAAATATTTCAGCGGCAAAAAGAGTTGCAAAGATATCTTGATGACAAGAGGAGTCACAAAGATGATCCGACGATCAGAAACAGTCAAAGAGACATCCTGTTGATCAAAAAATATTAATACTTGCAAATATATCTGAACGATCGGCAAAAAGTGCCAAAAATATACACTCCGATTGTCAAAAATAGTTGCAAAGTTTAGCTAAAGGCAGCAATTTAATTTTTGGCAGTAGTTATAGGGGGAATTAACTGAAAATAAATTAATATTCCACCAAACAACATGAAAAAGTAGAGATATATTGCTTTGAAGAATGGAAAGACTAGAAACATATGAAAAACTGTAAGAATACATAGGGTAAGAAATTAGAGTATCACACGCCGGTGTCACAGTGATGTGTATGTTGTTGTGTATGTGTTAATTGTAGTGGTTTTTACGAATAGTTTCGTTGTTCTGCGGCATATATGAAAAAACAAATTCGACCAAAATCCAGTTAACTCCTGTAGCTTAGTTGCTTAGAGCGACGTAGTTCTGTTTCATAGGTCCTGGGTTCCAATCCCACTGTACCACATCTGTATCCCCTACCCCTTAACAGTGAAGTCCGAAGTTGTTCTTTTAAAACATATTTTTTGGGTCACTTTCTTTCTGGTTTCCAGTTTACTAGCTTCCTAAATTTCACACTCTTGTTTTGCAATAAAGTGAGCAGGTCCCTTGGAGGCAGACACACCAGGGTATTTATATACTCAATGCGAAATCCTAACGTTCTTTGTTACTTTCAGAGGTAAATATTTCAGATTTTCGATTATGGTTCTCTCTTAACTTTGTCTTTGTTTTTGGCTTCATCCTTGTACCCAGCGCCTTTGTTCCCCTTGACCAGTGGTCGGTGTTTCCCGACCGCTAGTCAATGGGAAGGAAGGCGCTTGGTACGAGGATATTTCGGCCTGTCTGGGGCTTCTAATTTGTTTTGAAAAAGAAAAACTTGTTTTGTTTCCAGATAAAAAATACACGAAAATTTAAGACTTTTTTAATATGTATGATCACAACAAAAAGAGAGAAGCTATACTTTGAGTATAACAACGTTGTTTCGAAAGGAAACAAGTTCCTCTCTCGTCAGATGCTAATGTGTATTCTGAGGCAAAGCTAAGGCACTGTCAGGTTGGGAGTTTGGCTGGGACAGCACATCTGTCAAATGATAACGAAGATGTTCTAAAGTGAGCTCCATGAGAGCGGAAATCTCGTGTAGAACAGAAGGGTAAAAAGCTCACTTGATTTTGATTTTCAGCGCGAATACAACCCGTTAGCATCTGACGAGAGAGGAACTTGTTTCCTTTCGAAACAACGTTGTTATGCTCAAAGTTTAGTTTCTTTCTTTTTGTTGTGACCATATATATATCACGCTCCTTCACATCGAACACTTTGGTTTCAAAGAAGTATACTACGATTTATCATCATTAAGACCTTTTTTATAGATCCTCATTTATCAAAAAGTTTTGAATACGGTAACAAACTAGACACCAGTTTTAATTTAAGGTGAATAGTTGTACAAGACGTCTCACGGAAATATTAGTTTCTCAGACAATGACAATGAAATGTTGTCTCACCAAGCATTCTTATCCAATGCTTTGTTTCTTTTTCCGGGTTTTGAGACAAATAAAAAAAGCGCACAATCGAGTAGTAGGAGAAATATACTAAACGACACACTGTAGAGTTTTATTGGCTCTCATCTTTTGTTATTTGTCCTTTTGTTTTGTCCCAAATTATATCAAGTGGACGTCTTTAATTACGAAACCATTGAACCACTTCATAGCTGGCGAACAAAATAACAACAAGCGGAAGGGAAACCATTAATCTAACAGAGGTCAAGATAGTTTGTCCTGCAAACAAAATTGTCACAAATGGGCATTACGAAACAAGCTTTTTTTGGTTTGGTTCTTGTGCTGTCTGTAGGTATGGTATTTTTATATGGGTGCAAGCTATCCACCTTGAGTTGTTACTAATAAGTGTTCCACAACATATCGCTTTCAACACTGCTAAGTGTTATTTTTTCAGTCTCACAAATGGAAAGAATGTTTGTACAAGTGACTTGTAAAGCTAAGGGAGAGATACACTACGTTAGAACTTTAAAATCAAAACATTTGCTGTAGCCGCGTCACAAAAACACTGAAATGAAACTGAAATTGGGTTATGTGTTGTTTATCACGGTATCAGGCCATTTTATTTAAATTTATCTGTTTTCTAAAACTGACAGTTATTTTTTTCCTAAAACGCAGAAATCTTCATCACATCAGGCCATTTTATTTTGTTTTATCTGTTTACAAAAAATGACAGTTGTTTCTATCCGGTCAATTTTGAATCGTTTTTTCAGTGCCCTTGATATAGCTATATAGTAGAGTGAAAGTTATCACATGATAGCTGGCGATAAGGTGTTCAAATTTTCTAACAAAGCCTTCAGCACTAAGATTGACCACCCGGTGATTCTGTTATGGCTACTGGGAGTCTTGCTGATCAAATGAAAACTTATCATCTTATTCGTACTAATTTTCTCGAGTCTTTAGTTGCAGGATTTGTAAAAATTTGCGAAATCAAAGACCCGCGAAAAAATTTTACGCAAAAATTACAACTGGCGAAGTTTTGAACACTTCTATAATTGTTTTAAAATCAATAATTAGCTGGATCATAGTTACACACAGTTATTGTTAACAGTCTCTATTTATCTTATACTTCAGCACCTTCTTCATTCACTTCTTCTTCTTGTAGCTATTTTAAAACATCTTTCGATTCGTATAGTGGTCGAAGAGTTCATTTTGGACGTGGCTCTTTCAGTTATATTTTGCCAACACAAGCTCTTTGCATTTGTCAATAATCAATCTATTCCTTGTTGGGGCTTAGATTTCTATCATTTACTCGTTATAAATTAATAGTTATTTTTAATTTTTTTTCTGGCAAAAGCACAAAAATAAATGCTCGCGAAATATGCCTGTTCCAATTTCGCGAAATTAAGTGCTCGCACAAAAATTATTACTAATAGGGTATTCCAAGTCTTTTTCAGGTTTAGACAGTTTCAATACCCAAAGTTGTTGGGGTTCTTACTTTATCAGGTTGAAACACTATTGCTTTTTTATGTTGCACCACTGCTTATTTTGTGGCATATACAGTAAGAGTCAGCCTCCAAAAACCAAAATAAACTCAAGTGTAAATAAAAAAACATATGTAATGCGACGGGAAAGATCTAAGTAAGAACAACTGCACATGCGCGCTTCAAGGTAGCATGCGTGCAGACGCCAGTCTCCGCTCGGCCAATCTGATGGCTATATAAAAGTTTTAAGGCGGGACTTAACCTGAAGCACGCTTTGTGGCCACTTTTCCTCATGTTTCTTCCGATACTATGTCCATGGTTTGAATCTACGAAATCCCTATGCTTAAAACACAGATGCATGAGACGAAGGAGAGTCAGCTTGAATATTTAAGAATTTTTCGATGAAATTTTAGTTTTATTTTTTTATCAAAGATTGGTAATTTAAAAGAGATTTTTTAAATTAGTGATTTTTTGGGAAGTTTAGAAATTAATTTTGAAGTTAACATTTGATGTAATTTCGCCAAACCGTTCTCAAACCAAAGCTGTACTAGTCCCTTGCATGGAGGAACGGTTTGGCGGTTTTACTCTAATTTCTTCTTATTCAAATATCTTTTTCAACTTCATCACTCACCAACAAAAGTTTAGTTTAAGTCCCGCCTTAAGTGGCTATAGCTATGCGTAGACAAGCTTCAAGGGGTCTTCGGTTGTACGATGTTCATGGTCTGAATTAAAACTTTTGTTAAGTCTGTGTCCGCATCAACATCTCAATTCGAAAATTCTGTGTATACATCTAACGTCAGGAGTCAATTCTACAGTTCCTAATTAGGAATACTACTACTGCTAAAGTGGCAATGACAATGGCAATGTAATGATGATGATAATTTTGGTGATGGTGATGGTGATGTTGATGATGATAAGAGTAATGATGATAGTATTTAAGATAATCACTAATATTATATTTATATTGTTCAGACGTGGCCACAGCATCGGTGGCGGGAATAGAAAGCGGTAAGTTGCGCCAGTTAAACGTTTTTTAAAATGTCTTTGCGTTTAAAGTTTATGGTGTTTAGTCAAGGGGAAAACGTGAAAGGTGATTGGTCAATTCCAACGCTGCATAAATTTTTTTCCTATATTAGGAAATATTCTGTAGGGAAGGAAGAAAACCTGTTATAAGTTTAGGTATAAAAAATTGTCTAAGACCCAAGCTGATACGATATGAAACTCACCTTATCTATGGTAAAATGTCCGTGCTTGTTTTTCAATGCATTTCTGTTTTGCCTAACATGTTAATCCGAATTTTCATTCATCAGTGAAAGAGCTTCTCATTGCCTTTGTAGTCCTCTTTGCCCTTCTTATTGTGCTTGTTGGAGCTCTGATGAGCTTGTACTTGTGCAAGAAGACAGACAAAGATTCCAGGTAATGTCAAGTTCTTAACATCTCTTTTCTCCTTACCGTATACATCAATACTGAATAAATTGATTTATTTTAAGAATATGATATTTGATCATAAGTTTTATCAACATCTATCAACTCCTTACCGCACAATACAGAACGAACGGTCTGGTTTACAAAACATGATGTTTAATCATATAGTTTATCAACATCTAACTTCTCCTTACTGTACCAATACAGATATAGAACTGTCTGGTCTGGAGAAAATGATATTTGATCATAAGATTTATCAACATCTAACTTCCCCTTACCAAATCATTACGGAATAAATTGATTGGTTTTTAGAATATGATATTTGATCATCTATCTTCTCCTTACCATTAGTTGCTTGGTTATGAGAATTTGAAATTTGGTCACAAATCACGTTAAATCGCTAAGAATAAATGAAAAATGTGTTCATAAGGAATACATACATATAGGTGATATAACACGGTGGCGCAAACATGTGAAGCTAATCCTTGAGTGGAAAAAAGAGGAGATAGATATGTTTGTTTCTCTGGGGGGAAAAAATAATAAAACCTAGACAAAATTATCTCCATGCATTCGTAGTGTCTTAACTTTGCAAATGGTAAAAATATTATACTAGAACAGTAAGAAATGTTTATCGTACAACATGTCAAAATAAAATGTAACGGATACTGAAAGACTTCTCCACATTTTGCTAAAATGTCTTTCAAAGGATTACTGGTTTTCGTTAATGAAATGGTTTTTGAAATGAGTCGGAAAAACAAAGAAATGCCGTCAGCGATATCTTCACTATTGAGGATATGGAAAATATGTCACTCCTATGCCGATGATAGTTTCGTATGAAATCTATGAGTGGCGTATTTTACAGATTTTACAGTAAACACTCATATCTACACAGTTGGTAACTATTAACTAAGAAGTGTAGTGATGGGTTTAACGACACAATGGTTTTGCAGATAAGCACATAACAACGTTTGTTTTGAAACAACTTCCGATGATTTCACGAAAAAATTCAAATTAATCAGTATAGCTTAATTTAGTTGAGAACCTAGTCGCATGGTCGACGTTACACTGTTAGAGAGCAACAAAAGTTTTTATTTTACAAAGCCGAAAAGGGTCAAGAGTTAATTTCCATTTCAGACTTTTTAATGCCTGCTATCTATGTGGCCTTAGTGCCAACATTTAGTGGCTGCTAACACTTAGGCTCACTATAGCCTGAAAAAAATTCTGAAGTGGAAAAAGAACAATGTCTTAGTGGGAAAAAACAATGTCTTAGTGGAAAATAAGACTGCAAAGAAAAGTCTGAAAATTATTGGCTCTTATCGGCTTTCGCATTATTTTGAGAGATGCGTTGGTCAACAAGTTCCAAAACAAACGATTTTCTGCTCCTAATTATATAAAATCCAGATTTTACCATGCATCAAGAAACCCTTCGCAATCACGAAAAGGTTAGCACTATTAAATTATCATCCAAGCAAGCTAACTTAAGCTGTTTCTTTAAATCCGAAATCTCGCAAGATTTTAGGGTAAAAAATATCATTATGTTTGATACTCTTCAGCTTTGAACTACAGAAGCCATGAATAATTCAAGGAGCAACTTAAGCGTAAAATAATGATGGCTTGAATCCTTTTTTCTCTTTTATACAGTTTCCATGGAAAAAGTTACAACGTTTCACACAGAAATCCAGCTTATGAAGCTGAGGATCCCATAAAGAAATGATTCCATATCTGGTGCACGATACTTTGTGGTTTCATACCATATTTGGTGCAGCGAAGTGTTCAGAAACAATAATTAACCAAAAATGTTAATGTCTGAATATGATCAGATGTGGTTCACATTTAGTCGTTAAGAAAGCATAAGCATAAAACGTTTACCAGCATGCTTAAAGAAACAGTCAATGGAGTAAATGAAGGAACTAGTTGAGCTACCACTTGCGGCCTTTTAGACTTTGTAATGCTACCACTTGCCTTTTTGTCTTTGGTAATTTTTTGGGGAAGCAATTGTGCTAAATTATTCCTGTAAACCAAGGGTTAGATTTGTTTTAACAAGATATTGAAATGCATTGCATTAGAAACCCAAACTATTTTCAGAAATACTTCTCTTTAGAAACAGTTAAGGAGTAAGGAATTATTTAAAGAGCCACGTATAAAGTAAATACAATAGACGTTTCGACCTGAAGGGTCCTAGCTAGCTATGGTAGTGTATGATTCTAGTTTTTGAGTAATGAGAAAAACACAAGCGGTACCAGTACGATTACAAAAACGTGCTATAACATTGCTAAACAGTGCTCTTGCTGAATTTTTTTAGGCATGTAAATAGAAGGCATTGCCATTAAATAAAACCCTTCACCAAAGTTCTTATTGTGTAAACATAATCTATTATGTTCGAAATGTCTAAAAGAATTCCAGGACTCCCCAGTTTGCGTAAATAGTTCTTTTTTACACAAATGGATTGAAAGAATCCCAAACACATGATAAAAGGAAAAGTCCTCAGGTATCATGGTAAACATGAAGGATCCTTGGACATTATTAAAAAGATAAGGATCCCTAAGGACATCACAAGGGATGAAAAGGGTCCCAAGGACACTACACCGAATACCAACACTCCCGAAGACATCATTGTTAACATGAAGAGTCCCGCGAACATCAAGGTGAGCATGAGGAGTCCAAGGACATCACAAAGGATTGGAAGAGTCCAAAAGACACCACATTGAACACGACGATCCTAAAGCTATTGGAAGAGTCCAAAAGACACCACACTGAGCACGACAATCCCAAAGCTACTGGAAGAGTCCTAAAGACACCACATTGAACACGACAATCCCAAAGCTATTGGAAGAGTCCAAAAGACACCACACTGAACACGACAATCCCAAAGACAAGAGGAGTCCAGTGGACATCATCTTTAAGAGTCCAGAACGCCATCATTTTGGACATGAAGAATCCCAGGAAAACTACGCCGCACAGGAAGAGTGCCAAAGGTATCACTATTGGCAAAAGGGGTACAAAAACTTTACCATGGAAACGATGTGTTCATAAAGCAACCCAAAGGTTAGACGATAGGATGCTCTTGATTTTGTTTGCTTGTTTCATCACAAGTACATGTACACTGAGTCACAAAAGAAAGCATTGTAAAGTAATGATTAATTATTCATGTCCTTGATTCATTGCTTTACAGTTAAGCCGGTTCAGACCAAAAATTGATCCAAAATTTTTATTTCTGTTTTTTATTTCTCTATAAAAAAAGCGTGTAACATTTTTCAAACAAAAATTAAAGATCGATATACTTAAAAGCCTTAAAAAATAATCTGCTTTTCAAAATTGTATGAAAGCAGAACTAACTTATAAGTTGAATGGCATAATTACGAAGCAAGCATAAGTCAGTTGGGTTCATACTGTGAAATGTTTTACAAGAACAAAGATAAGCTGCTTTTGCCATTCCAATGTTTTTCTACTGGCGCTTAGAAAGAATTAAAAACACAATGAAAGTGGTAGTAAGGTGAATACAAAAGCATATTGCGGATTTTCGTTGGCCATAGTTGTTGGTAATTTATTATTTCCCTAATTATGGAGATATGATCTACTTTCTTTATTAAAACCGACGTTAATCCTGTCAAGTCAACTAAACAGCTTTCTTCAGGTGAGGAGAGTTGTTTGAAAAATCGAATAGGAACCAAATCAAACTTATCTGCTCTCAAATTAGATGGAAATGGATTTGTCAAAACGACTTCGTTATTGCTTTACCTTTCTGTTGTTAGTAGGTATGTTTTGTTCTACACGTTTAAACCGAAATTACATTTAATTTTAATATGTTTTGTTGCTGTTATTACTAGGGGAATACGAATCCATTACACATCACATCGAGATCAAAGGAACACATTTTTCACTAAACTTTGATTCTCAAAAACTGGAACAACAACAACAAGTTGTTTAGTTGTTGTGCCCGGGTTGTGTTGCGAAGGAGAGATACAGTAGGCCTCAAAAACTCTCAGGCTGTTGCATTCTAGTGCAAATGACAAAACTTAGAGAAAAGCAACCAACCGAAAAATGTTTTAGTTATGCAATCTTACGTCAACGAACTCTATGTAAAAAAAATTGGGCAGGTGTTTAATTTTTTTAATTCGTTTTCAAATTGTTATCGTTTAAACACAGTTTGCGTTTGATCGCTGGATGTTCAGTTTTAACTGCAAATGCGTTTAACAGATTCCTCAATTATGTTTAGTCTTTAAATTAAAAACAAACAACAATGCCTTTATTTCGACTATTTTAAGATTGTGCACTCGGCGAACCAATTATCAGATTATGCTTGCTCACCATTTGTTTTGACCAGCAACTCTATCCAAAAATCCAAAAAGCCTCGTTTACGCCACTTCTATAATAATTGAATAGATATTTCTTGTTTTCGGTGCTTTCTATCAAATATATCAATATGTCGGCGGCGCAATGGCCGAGCGGTTAGCATGTTCAACTTGTAACTCGATTTGTTCCAGTCGACTCAGCTGTACAAATAAGTACTAGTTCTGTTGGGGGCTAACCAGCGATGGATTAGTGTCCTGTCCAGGGGGATTCAAAGACTTTCATTCTCTTAACACTGCGGAAACCGGAGATAAGCACCGGCCTAATGAGCCATTTAGGCTCGAGAAAGGATTGTTTTGTTTTGTATCAAAATAAAACATTTCTCAAGGTATAAAAAAAATCGACATTTTGCTTTCTTGAACTAAAAACAAGTATAACTTTACGAAACTGCAACGCCAGCTACAATCCGACTAAAACGAACAAAACTTGACAACTGGGACAACTTTGCGAGGAATAGCATATACCTTTTCCCTCTTTTGTTTACTTACGGAAAATTTTCTGCGGAACTTGTAAATAAAGCAATCTAGTTGAGGCTACCGACGTTTATTTTATTAATTTAATTTAGCGAAACAGTTTCTGGGTTTGTTGACTTATATTTTGATAAACTCTAAAAACTGCACTCTTCCACAATCCATCCATTGTTGTACCCAGTTCCTAACTGACTCGGGACACAATGCCGTGTTCTTCAGCTCAGAACGATGTTTGATTTCTGTCTCTCGTTTCAGGTGTTGTCAGTGCAGAATTGCCAAAAGCAGCACAAAAAGGTAAGTTGGTTCTACGAATTGCTTTTTAGCCGGAGGTAAAAGGCGTGAGAAATCTTATGAAAAAAGGGAAATTGAAAAATAAGAACTATAGTCAGATGTCAGGCTTTACTTACATTCTGAACAGTCTTTCAGCTGGAAAACCCGTTATCAATGCACAATCCTGGACCTTACTATGCCGCATTGATAAAGCCTTCTTTTAAGGGGCTTTTAAAAAAAGCCAAACACCGCCCACATCTTAACTCTTTGTTTCTTTCCCCCAATAAAAGCTGCATTTTTTTTCAAGCATTTCATGGTTTTAATCTGAAGATGAAAGTTTGTTTTCTTTTTACCAAATTTGCAAGTTTTTACCATTTATAAATAGTAATGACAAAAAACGCCGAACACGCCACAGCAATGAAACAGTTTGATTCGAAAGATGACAACTACTCAACCCAGAAGAGGTGTTCTGATGTGATGAACCCGCAGGAGCCGCGGAGCGATTTTTAGGGTGGGAGGGCCAACCGAGAAATATTTTTACATTAGATATACCCTCTTACAAATTTAGAACACTGATTAAAGTCAAAGAAAAAAGTGGGGGAGAGGGGGCAATTGCCACCATTGCCCCCCCCCCCCCTAGTTCCGCCG
>JAOBRD020478256.1:0-35030 GCA_027575215.2 Hydrozoanthus sils | reverse complement strand
TAATAATAATAATAATAATAATAATAATAATAATAATAATAATAATAATAATAATAATAATAATAATAATGATAATAGTCGTTTATTTAAAAGCACAACTAGCATTGCGTATTTTCATTTTTATCACTGAAATTAAACTTAGGTATACTACTAGTAATAATTAGAATTATATAATAGATAACTCTTATTAGTATTAAACTAGCAGGTGAATAGCACTATTCGCGCGCTCTGATTGGTTCATCAAAACACCGAATAGCATGCGCTTCTCACCACGGTCACTCAGCCAAGAAAAAACGGCTTCCCGTTTTGCTTCAGGTTTGGAAGAAGAAATTCTTAAAAATAAACGAAGAAGAAACCCAACAAACACAAAGAAAGCGAAAAAAATTGGTGTTTCAGTGTTTAATGGTAATCCATCACTAGTTATCTCCACTTCGGGAGATAGCTGTTAAAAATAATACATCACTAGAAACCTAAAATCTTATTTACAATTCTTCTTGAGGCCATAACTAAACTGTTCTTAAATCTGTTTTTGTTTTGCACCGTGGCAAAGTAAACGTGCGCGTGTGCCTAAGATTGTAATTACTATTAAAGAGAGGCGTTAGCAGCTTTCTTAACTTGTGGTTTGGGTCGCTCATTATGCATTCGAACGTGCGCGTGCAATAAGAATAATCGACCATGCCATTTCTCTTTCTTTACTGTCTCCAGTAACTTGTCCGCCAGTCCATTCTTCAAGTGTTCTTTAGTTTTAGTTCCTTTAAACTCTGCTTCTGATCTTCTGGTTGAGGTGATTAGGATACTTCAGAAATAAGCTTATTTCCACTTGCTCTGCAAATTTGTATGCTTCAGTTAGTAACGATGAATAACCTTTCACTGCTGCTCTCTCCTCGAACACCCGGCCAGTTCCCATTGTTCTGGTAGAGTTTTGCGGCTGCTTTGATCTTTTGTTAGTTTGTACTCGTATTTGACGGATCTCGAGCTACGCCTTCCTTTGTGTCTCAATAGGTACTTAACCGCTGTCAAAGTCGGAGGATGTTTCCCTCCGTTCTCATGAATAATATTTCTTGCCCCTCTATCAAAAGCTCTCAGCTCAGTGATAGCTAGGTCAGTGTTGGGTGCACATCAAGTAGTTAAGCGCGGGAAGTGCATGTTGATTAGCTGCTGTTACGCGATTGGCGTCAGAGAGAGGACTAGACCAAATCACATACAGCCGATGAAGTAAATCTTTGCCGGCCTGCACTCTCTTTTACGCAAGCATAAATAGTTAATTTTTTAAGAAAAGTAAAGCGCACTAAGTTGAAGTTATCTCACGATATATTAGATTAGCCGCGAGTAAAGGCTACCTAGATTCTCTTGTCAACTTATTTTCTTAAGAACGTACATCAGGCAGAAAATCGGCCAAAATGAACGAAAATGATAAGAAACACCTAAGGCCGAGAGCTTTAATTGTTAATCGTTTTAGGCGGGGAAAGCTATCTTAAACCAAAAAGAAAACTATTATTATTATTAGTAGTATTTACCAAAGCAATTTTCGCGCGCTCTGATTGGCTCCCGTATCTTGAAATATCCATAACTGTTAGTTGATTTTGAGGCGGTAGTCAAAATGGCTTCGCGTTACCCGTTAGGCATAGACGAGGAAATGATTGCTTTAAACGGAGAACCATTCCATAAAACACGAAGAGGACAACAAGATCTGGCTTTTTGGTTTTAATGGTTAGGACATCTTTATTTCTTTCAAAATCTGCTTAAAATCCACAACATTAATGTTCTGAAGAAAACCCTGATGAATGTAAATGAAACTCAAATGTACACGAAGCGCGCGTGCTAGAAATAGAAAAAAAATTTAAAATTTTGTCCTTTCTTTGAAAAATGAAGTGTATTTTATCCCTATGTTCTGGTTAATATTAAAACAACTATATATCCACCTCCACCTTCTGGGAATAGATGTTAATTATTATTATTATTGCTATTATTATCATAAATATTAATATTATTGCTATTATTATTATTATTATTATTATTATTATTATTTTTATTATCGTTATCACAGGTAACCCAAGCTTTACTATAGAATATACGCAAGTGTGGTGAATCTCTATTTCTTACCTTGAATGATAATAAAATTTCCTGAAACTTGCGTAGCACGTGGTGTCATATAACTCCTAACCATCTTGCCTCCGAGTTTCAGCGAGCTTCCGGTTCGGCTATAGGTAGCGGTTTTACTCGCGACCAATCTAATACATCGTGAGAAAACTTAAATTTAGTGCGCTTGGCTTCGGCGCTTGTTGGGTCGTACTATGTGCGAACTTAGACCCCCGAAATAGAAAGAGACGAAACCAAGAGCTTCACATGACAGAATACAGTTTAATTATTCCGATACATTATTATTACTATTTAGGGAAATGAATACTAAATGTCTATGAATGCAATCTATAACCATTTTCTTTATTTTCATGAGGACAACATATACAAAATGTATACTTTAAGGACAGCTGACACAAGGTCCGCGCAAATTTGAGGTGCACTCCCCGCAAAAAATGCTGGCTACGCGCCTGCGCTCACTTTCTTGGATTCTTTAACTCAGTTCAGTTCTGTTTGATTATGCTTCAAGGCCAATTGAATGTTTCAGTTCAATTCTGTTTTAATATTTACTTTAAATCAAAACCTCTTTGGGTGCAACTTCTATTTCACCTTGAATCATACACTGTTCGTAAACCTTGATCAACCTTTGCCTTTGGGAAAAAGGTCCATTTCGAAACAAAATCCAATGATTGCGGCTCTGTTATGTGTAATGATAACGAAGGAGTATGTGTACTGTAAAGACCGAGGACCTAGGGAGGTAAAATGTTCTTACTCACCCATACTTAGTTATGCATCAGTAATGGCCGCCAAACTTCACATTTTCATACAGTTTATGGTCGTCTACTCCCACAATTTCATTTCGGGAATTAAAAGATACAATCCTTCACCATTACCACCATCCAAACCTTCACCATTACTCCTAACCCTAACAGAGATTTCGATCATTTTTGGTTGCTCGTAAAGCGAGGTTGTACCTCCGATTTCTTGGTCTGAAGATAAATAGCTTCGTATGCATAATGAAGTATGGGTGAGTACGGAAATTTTACCGGCGAGAGCAACGATGTCGATAAACAGTTCAAATGGTCATAAATCAAAATCGCTTCCAAATCACCTTCGCTTCCCCAGTCTGGGTCACGTGGCTGCAAAAAAGTACGGGCGCGAACAAAAAGAAGAAGTTCTGCAAACTAGTTTCCAGTCTTACGATCAATAGCCTCCTACGCAGCCGTTTAGTGTGACTCGCCTTCCTTCCCCCGGCAAGTCACACTAAAACGGTCAATTCCTTCTCAACTTGCAGATGCATTATGGGTAGGTGTGATTTGTTGAACAGCTGAGAGATTATTTAGTAGCGTTTGTTTCTGTCCGAAGAATTGTATCCTAAAAATGAGAGCAAAACAACTGAAGATTTGCATTGCTTTTGCGAAATTTATTCTTTATACAGATGAAGATATCTTGTGTTGTACTTAAGATTTTACCAAAATTTGTTTTAGTATGATTGTGTTGGTTAGACACCACATAGATTTTTAGAATAGAATATAATTAATTAAATGCACACATTTTTTTCTCTTTTATTAATAGACTGCGCGATATCTTTTACCAAGCCATCTGTGTTGCCACCAAAGCACGATGATGTTATTGCTCAAGAGGGTGGAGAAGCTAAACTGGAGTGGACGTATTTGGTCGATAAAAGACAGGAACTAAAATCAGATAGAGCTGTGGAGTGGAACACTTTTGTTCCTCGCCTCGACATCGATCCAAATAACAGGCAAACACTCATCGTTGAAAATCGCCTTGGAACTCGAATTGAACTGGCAAATCTTCCCTACTCACTTTCTGGTCGAGTCAGGATTGAGAATCCTGCAACACTAGTAATTGATAATGTAAATACAACAGACGAGAACTTCTACGAGTGTGCTTTGACGCCTGCTGTATTAGGTGAGAAGATCCTGAGAAGTCTCATAAGACTCACAGTGATAGGTAAGTATATTACTATTATTGCATCCAAACTTTCCAGCGAGTTTTAGCACAAAGCACCAAGTGCTTTAGAATCTGTTATGCTCAGATTTTAAACTTTGGCCCTCTTGAAAGAGATTTACAAGAACTAGTATACGTCTTGCACAAAAACTGTAAAACTTGTGCAAGCTCTAAATTAAAATGTTGGAATGTTTGGTTGGTGCTTGAAAACCCGAAAATCCCAGATCCAGACAAGATATTTTTTATTATAGAATTACAAATTTACAGTATCTAAGGATGATGCCAGGCCAATTTGTGAGTTGTTTCCTCAAAACATGAGTGAATGGAAAAAGTGCTTAATATAAATAATTGCTGTTATTATCATTGATCAACATTGCAATGTACGTTGAGTGAAAGAGGACACTAATTTGGATCAGGCTACACCACAACATCTTTAACATTCCTGATGCTGGATGCTGACAATACGAAAATACAACAGCAGTTTTAAGGCTTCAACCAACTACTGAATTTTGTCTTAAAGCTGCCTCTCTTTAATAAGCCCCCTTCTCAAATGAGCCCATCCCCTTTATGTAGCCAGAAATTTACTAAGCCCTCCCCTCCTCTCAATTAAGCTCTCCCTCCACCCTTCCCTAAACATTCAGGTCAATTAAAGCATGGGTCATGGTTTGCAGTCTCCCAGAACACCGTTTTTATACGGTTACTTGGCTGTTCCTTGGCCAAATTTGTTCATCTAAATACCAAAATGTTCAGAAAAACAAATTCTAAACAGAGACTTTTTAAAAACATTTAGAGTGAAATGTAACGCAATTAAAACTCGATGTTTCGAAGTCATCCGGAGTTCATTATCAAGAAAGTAAAATTTAATTTAACAAGCAGTCTTATTTACAGCCAGATAAGAATACAATAGTTGTTCTTTAAACTGTTCTCAGGTTCAACAACAACTCAGTTTCATAATTACAACATTTCTAGATCTAAAAATTTATTTCGTCCACCTAAAGTGAGAACTAAATTTTAATTGTCAATTCTCTATAAAACGCGATTATTTCCAAGCTTGTATAACCTGTAAATAACCTTGTAAGTAATTTTTTTTTTTTACAAATTTAAAAAGGATCTCTGGCTAAAATGATTAAAACTAATATTCATAATTATTTACATATTTATTCATTTGCAAGTCTTTATTAAATTTTTTTCCATCGCTTTCTTATCATTCTTTTACCCATCGAAGACTGCAGTTCGGGCAGTCGACAGCTCGTAGTTTTAATCATTTTAGCCAGAGATCGTTTTTAAATTTGTACTGACTATGTTTCAGCCTGGCTGCGGCCCCTCAATATTTCTAGATAACTTATTTTGTCTCCAGTACACGACAAATAAAAAACGATATATTTGACTTCGCTTCTTTTCTCCCCGAGTGTACACTTTAGAATTATGTGTAACGTGTGAATCCAGCTGAGACGGTGAGTTATACAAATTACCAACAGAGACTCCAGAGTTTTGCTACCTGAGTACAAGGGTCGTGTAGCTTTTACTGGTGACGTGACAACGCGTAAAATTCGGTTTCAATTAAGCAACGTCCGACAGTCTGATGTAAATAAACTTTTAGGAGTCAACACTTTTGGAACTACTCAAGGAGAATTCTTACTTGCATTTTGCAAATATTGGGTAAGTTCATTTTTTTCTGTTGTTTTTAGAAGGACGATGGCAAATTTGTGTCTGCTAAAAACTTCATGCATATGATCTTCGCTGTTTTAGGTTCTGCAATTTTGACTTTTGTGCATTATCTTTCGTTGGGGCTCCCAAAAGTTACTGATGCTGAATCAAATAGAGTTGTATCGCCGGTTTACAAGGTTCCTAATCTATCATTATAAACTAATTTATTCATCGCGTCACGAGTTTAATTGATTCCAAACTTAAAGACAAAATCCTGACGGCTAACACTTGGAATATAAAATTTTCTCACGTTTACTTTAATCGGAAAGGGTAATGAAATTCTATTTACATGTGCGCATCAGCAGTTGTCTAAACCGAGTCTCCTCTAGTTTGATTATTCGAATATTATCACTGAACCAGCTGTAATAATCCTGAGAGAAATTATGGATAAATATCTAAAACTTGATGCTCGCATAATAGATCTGTACATCTCCGGAACACTTTCAAGATACGCGCAACATAACTACTGTAGCCTATAAACTACATGTGCATGCCTTTAAGTCATTTCCTGTCTTGATTATACTGCAGGAAACTCACTTCTCTATGGTTGCAACAAAACTTTAGTGTAACTCCTTCAGCTAATACAAAACTATGCTCCATGTCTTATTGCAAAGTTCGAAAGTTCTGTCGCATCCCACCTTGCCTCGAAGATCTGCAATGGTTTTAATAGTGCAAGGACTAAGTTTGAGCTACTAAATACTGTTTTTTAATGCACTCATGAAAATAGTCCCTGCTTTTTTTACCTCATTCTCCGAAAAACAGTAAAGCAGCCTGGCCTAAAACCGCAAGTCCACCTTAAACTTGAAGTTTTAAACATTTTTTCAAGTGCATCGAGAAACACTGCTGACAGCGCGATTTCCATTGGTGTGCCAAAACCTTGGAATGAGCTTTCAGCCTATATGAAAAATAGTGCTAGCCTAATCATTTTGAAATTGCAGCTGAAATAATTTTGTTTAAGGCATTCTTTTAACTAGTTTATATTTATAATGCAGTGGTATGTATACATAGATTGACAATGCTAGCTGTCCAATATAACGCTGAGTTCAAAATGGCAGGGATGAAAAAGGACCAGCAATCCTATGGGCATATTAAGTTCCTTAGAAAGCTTAGCACTCGCCGCCTGTGGATTTTGGAGATCCCAAAGCAGATTAGGGGTATCCTTAGAACAACGAGGTCCTTCAAAATGTAAGGAAAAACAGATGTAAAACCAGAGTCTAACAACTGTACAATTGGATGGTCATACCCAGAAGGAAAAGAAGCATACACCCAACGTTTATTGGGGTTGTAACTGTGGAGCTGGACTTAGGGATGGAGGAGTGGGTCGAAGGTTGCATTTCGGTCTGGCAACTGCAACACGCTAGTTTTATCACAAAAATTGTACCTCAAAGCCCGATGGGAGCCCTCGAATTTGAAACAATCATGCCGAAAGGAACAGCCCACCCCTGTGATGAGCATGACAAAAACCCCATGGGACATGAATATTGGGAACAGGCTTTCCAGTGTTTGCGGGGGTTTGTACCCTCCTTATGCCCCCAGGGTTCTGTGAACGGAGCCAATGCTCCCAATGAATTCAACTTTATAATTGATCTTTAGCAAAGGCGTTGTGCTTAAACACTAAGACGTGGTTTTAAAAACAACTATTGTTGTAAAACCGAAAGAGAAAATCAGAATTTCACGTAATTTACAATAACAAAAAATATGAGCTAAGCTGAAGAAGAGGTTTTCCCTTAAAACTCAACAGACTGGTGCACCTGTGAATTAACTGACCGATTCCTTGGTCTCTTTGTTTTGGTTTATTTTCAATTTTGTAGTAATTTCGCTGTCGTTAAATTGCCTTTCGTTGATAAATCTTTCAGCTCGTTGTGTCTGAATGAGCGATTTTTTATCCAGAAACGATATTTGCCACTGCTTGTCATGCCATGTGCATGATTTAAATCTCTCTTTAATGATTTACATATGTCATGCCTCACTTTTCAAACTATTCTGATCTGCCCCGTCCAGTCAGGACTCAATTCACGAAACAATGCTCGGAGTACAATCTGAACATTATGTGTATGATAAATAGGTGTTTCTTGGTTTTGCTTATATATTCTGTTTTAGCAGCAAACAATTAACGGTGTCTAAAGCCGCAGCGAAGGTTTCGAGATTGTAATGCACAATATTGGTAGCATCCGTCGTCTTTTTGTTCAATGACATTGCACGTAACCTTTTGATCCTTATGAAAAAGCAATCACCGCTTGCTAAAGAAGCGTTTAATATTAAACAACCCTTTCTGGTTGTCGAGAGCGTGGCGGACTTCTTTGGTTCCGTTCTCACTTACTTTAGCATCCTAACAAAGTAACTAGATTTACCAATGGACTGTACTCAAAGCTATCGCACGAGAATGTCTGGAAGTAGTACAAACTTGTCCGTATTATGGTTAAAGGTCTTGGTCTTCACTCTATTCTGGCATGGCTTGTTACTTCCGCTCTCTTGTGAGTATTGTTCATGGTAGAAAGAAATAAGTCAAAGGCAACCCGATTGTTTTGTTAAGCTATTGGATTATGTAGGGCAAGTTTTGAAAAGGATCGAAGTCGATCGAGATCAAACTTTAACGGCTCTTTTTCAAATGCTTACCTTTTAAAACAAACATTGAGGAAATATGAATCAATATAGTTCCAACATTTAATTCAAGGATAAGTGAAGAAATTGAACAAGAAATTTGCTTTATAGAATATGATACGGCTGTACTCACATTCTATTCCAACTCGATGCTGGAGCTAAAGGCTGAGTTTTAATCTTTGAGGTTTTTGCTCAGAACATGCAAAGATTTGACAGTTTCAGCACTAAATGTGAGCTAAAATGCTTTGTCGGTGAACTGAAGGATGAGGTTCAAAATATAATCTTTTCAGAAATACACGTTTGACAAAAAAGGACGTAAGTAATTGTTTGAATCTTTCTGTGCTCGAATATGATTTGCTATTCTAATAAAGTCACGTGTACTTTTAGATGTATTTTTACCTACGGTGATGTTGTTTGTCATTTTGTTACTTTTATCAACATTACCAAAAGATGGCAAACTGACAAAGGCAGTGGTCATTCTCGGCTGAAATATGCCGTAAAGCAGTAAATTTTTCAAAAGAGAGCCGTTCGCGAACTAGCGTGCATCATGGTTTCGTACAAAAGAGCCTTCAATTAACATATAATTTAAGCTACTCTCGTGTAGATTGAGTACAAAAGTCCCTCTGTGGTGCACGGTTGCTATATTAATACCAATTTAAATTAAACATTTTCTCAACAAGCATATTTTCTCTAACACCATGTATTAGAAATCTTTGATAGCTGGTAAGGTATCTTTCACAAAGCCTGCTTTGGTGCATTCTGAGTAGGTGAATATTTAATGTAAAGGAGAGTAGTGACGCTAGACTGGTGTGGGAGTACTCGGTTCTTGAGAGCAATGAACTGAACCAGAACAATGCTGTAAGGGGAGTAAATTTGTTCCTCAGCTCACGACTAATTTAGCAAATGACAAAGGTATCATTATAGAAAAACGCGATGGAAATTCGAACGGTCTTTAGTGATATTCTGTCCTACCTCAATGGTTGACAGATTAACCACGGTGTTTTAAGTTAAGTTATTCATTACAGTAGCGAAGTACTTAAAATCGTCTGCTTGAAAAGAGGAAAATATCCATTGATAGACCGTCGATATAGTTATTGCATCAATATCTTCATGCTCTTCTCTCTTAACACTGCAATGGTGCAATCATTACACAAAGTAATTTATCATCGGGCAATATTTTGAACAAGTTTCATTCAATATTACCTTAATGCTTTAACCAGGATATGAACTTTTTTTAGACTGTGAGATTTCATTCATCAAACCAGTTGTGGTCCCACCAGCGTACGGAAATGTTTATGTAGAGGAGGGTAGTGATGCCAGACTGGTGTGGGAATACTCGGTTACTGACAGGAATGAATTGCACCTGAACAACGCTGTAAGATGGAGCACATTTGTTCCTCGACTCACGACACTTGCAGCAAATAACAAAGTTATCATCAGAGAAAAACGCGATGAAACTAGGGAGATCGTGAGTTTGACTATCCCTGCCTACCTCAGTGGCCGTGTTAGAATTGAGAATCAGGCTACACTTGTTATTGATAAGGTAAAGACGACAGATGACAACTTCTACCAGTGTGCACTCGAGACTGCTGTGCCAGCGCTACCCCTGACTAAACTCATAAGATTAATGGTGACCAGTAAGTACCTTGCATTCGTTAAACAGGGTACCAGTGAATGATTTAATTCTATAATAAAATCCTTGTGTTTGGCTGTAAAGCTAGATTACTGGAGTACTTTGTCACAGAGAGATATGAACTGGATCACAAATTGCAGTAAGGTACGTGGAGCACTTTTATATGTCATCTGACGGACAATCTATCAAAAACCAAAAAATCGTAAGAAAACAAAAAACGCGATGAAGCACGAGAGATTTTAGGCACAATTCCATCTTACCTTACCGATCAAGTTAGAAATGAGAAGCAGGCCACACTGGTATAAATAATTGATGATTTAAGAGCAACAGATGACATTTTCTACCAGTGTGTACGGACGCTTTCAGCGAAGGTTCTGAGTTTGTGAGATCTTATACAAATAATGACAACGAGTATGTATCCTACTAAACAAGGCAGGGTAAATATTTTAGTTGTTGTTAATAAAAAATGACAGTACAAAGTATTTTTCTTCTTGGTGGTATTTTATATGTATGTACTAGACTATGTGTATAGACTTAAAGAAAAACAGCCCGAAATGCATCAGGGTCAACAATATTAAACAGATAAATTATTTAAGTCCTTATAAAGCTTATATTTTTACTTCTAAGGTTAAAACTGTTGTCATAAATGAACTCAGAATAAGAACCGAAAAAGTTTCCGCGCCTTAGTATGCTCTTTAAGTAAAAAAAAGATTGAAATATAAATTTTGACCGAGCAGGCCGAAAAAGATTAAAAAAAATTATTTCACACAATTTTAAGGGAACAATTTTATTGATTGAAGTTATAACAATATATATATATATATATATATGACAGTTATAGCAAGAATCCATATTGTTTTGAGATAATAACATTGTCTCTTCCTCATACCTCACGCTACGTCATATTTGTACCTCTTTCGAAAATCTACTTTTCATATAAAAATAAAAAAAAGAGGCTCTATAGAGACTTTAATCCGTCATTGTTTTTACTACACCATACACACCATACATGTTTATTCAAGATTACAAAATAAAAATATACAATATTAAATCTTAGACGGAAAGATGCAGTTTGAAAGGAAGTTAAGAGGTTATCCTTATCGAGTAACTCCCTAAAGTAAAATAGAACGTTAAAGTTGAAGTTAAAAAATAAAAAACACACACTCATACATATAAAAATAGGAACGCTAAAACTATAAAAATCATATTTCTAAAAAGTTCTTTAACTTTTTTTTTTTAATTCTTCAAGCTAATTGGTTCAGCAATTTCGGCTGGCAGATTGTTCCCATTCTGTACAATTCTAATTGAAAAAGACACTCTATCAAACTCAGATAATCCCGACGCATTCAAAGCTTTGGCAGGCCGAAAACTTTGCATCGTTCTTCGTACGCAATTTCACCTCGACCTAACCTAGGGCAAATCTAGAAGCTCTTTTTTTGCACCCTTTCTATAGCGTGTAATTCTTTCACTAGATATGGACTCCAGACTGGGACTGCATATTCAAGAATGCGCCGTACAAGGGATTTGTACAGAGCGATGAACACTTCCTTGTTCGCAGTTCCTATAGTGCTCTTGACGATTCCAAGAATTTTGTTTGCTTTGTTCACTATAATTCCGACATGCTTACTCCAAGAGAGAAAATGGACTGATTAACCAACTGGATCTGCTTTTGAATTAAAAAGAGAACTTTCCTCCAGGTAAATAACTATCTGTTTCGCTTATATGAAATGAGCTGATTTCCATACGGTCGACTCCAATAGTCGTTGTAGTAGAAAAACAGCGATGAGGCTGGGCACTCAAATGGCTGACATTGACTGGTCTCCTTTAGACGTTTGCGGAATTTGATGAACTTGGTCTGGGAATCGTTATGCCGGTAAATACTGTATGATTCACATCACCAACCCCCCTCCCCCATCACATCCAAGTATAAGTGACTCATTTGGTCGTCTCTCAAGCGTACAGCAGAAAACGCACAAGCTAGGCCCTCAATTGTTCCTGTTGATGGTAAACAATCTGGAAAAGTAAAAAGCATCCACCTGAGAGTAACCGCACGACACGACTAGCGCCTAAGCTGTACCTCAAGGAGAGAGCTCGACAATATCCTGTGCGCTCTCGTTACTCAATGGTCCATTGACAGATTGATGCAGCTAATTAATGAACTCTGATAAATGATCTCTGATAAATGAAACTCTGATAAATGTATACAAGTTTTAGTGAATTTCAAATAAAAGTCAGACGATCATTTTATCCCTCGTTTGTCGGTGGGTCTGAACTCTCTGTAGTTATAAATGCTACGATCTTTGGTCTCACCACCTCGAGTGACCTTACTAGGAACAATCATGTAGAAGATGTCTCAATTTCAATTAAAAAGGTTGAGAGTCGACTGTATTTTCAGTGTTATTGCGTAAGGATGGTGTTCTGATCAAAGACATTATGAACGTTTTGTGGTACAACAGTAATGACCTGTGCTTGATTGATACAGTGTTTCTGTGCTTCATCAAACATAACATAATTGTTTCAGTTATAAGCTCGATTATCCCATCTTCGGCGAGCTTACTAACGGTCTCTACGTAGCATTGACGATTTAAATTCAAAAATCGCGCGCACCATAATAAAACACAAGTTCTGTTTCTCCAGCTAAACGACTAATATTTGCGCTAACCTCTACTTTGACAGGTGTTGATAAAAATTTGTTTACGCAAAACAATGCAACTAAAACAAGCTTTTTTTGCAGAACCTCTTAAAATTGCCAAACCAATCATGAAAAATTTCTACATTGAGAAAACTCATGTCAACGTGACATGTAACGTAACCGGCAAACCCACACCCACCGTGACATGGTTTAGGGTAGGAAGCAGTAGAGTGTACAGTAAAGGAGAGGGCTCTGCAACTCTATTGTTTGCCTCTGTGGGCAGAAACGACTCTGGTCAATACAAATGTAAAGCCAATAATACTATTGAGACAAGGGAAACGGTAGAGCTTCCACTGGTTGTACATTGTAAGTATCCGCTAGTCTCATTCGTTTCTTTAGCAGAAATACAAGCTTAAGCAATACAACTGAAATTGAGGTGTAAGCAATACTTTCTAGAGTTACACACGGATAAACATTACAAAGAGCACAGAAAACGATTACATAGACAGCATGGTATACATCGGTGTACTGTCAGAGAATCAGGTATAGCAAACAGGTGTACATGCAAACTTAAGAAATTTCAATGACAAGTAAAGACTGCCACTGGTAACAAACACAGTGTATTTCTTACCCTGTTTCAGACAAGCCTGAGATCGATTTATCACACAGCAGCAATGCAACTTCCTCTTGGAACAACAAGGAGATAACCCTTGTCTGCACCGCTGATGGACACCCATCTCCTACCTTCCAATGGTTTAAACCAGGAGGCAAGAGAATAAATAGTAACGTACTCGTCATCGCTCGTGGTAGCAGACTACTGATCAAAACTGGCTCCTCAGGGGACTATGGAAAGTATACTTGTCGTGCCACCAACCTGGTTGGAAGTATTACTCACAACGTTACTGTAACTCAGTTGTGTAAGTATCGGTCGTTAAAAAGTAGCAAAGGATCTTTGATTTGCTTGAAAACTATCAACAACAACCACTGAAACTTAATTAAAGGCCAGTGAGCTGATGCCTCGAAACAAGACCGAATAAAGGAGTCCAAAAATACGCCTCAAAAGGCCTTCTTATAATATCTAAAAACTCGATCCATTGGCATTTTTTCAAGCCTTGTGAGGTACGAAAAAGGCAGAAGTTGGGTTCTTGTTCACATGTTGGGATTTTTCTTTGAAGTAGAGCAATTTAAGATTAAAGGCAGATTTTAAATCTGTATCCAACAGATAGACCGACGCAGCCAATGGAAATCATACTAAAGGAGAAAGATGCATCGTTCGTAAAACTTCTTTGGAAAAAACCAGCTGACAATGGAGGTAGTTCTGTAGAAGATTACAAAATAGAGTATCAGCTAACTGGAGCTGACAAAACTAAAGTTGAACTGAAAGAAGTAGGTACGGACAAATTGATAAGCCCATTAAAGCCAGGATCAACTTATTCAGTCTGGTTGTACGCCAGGAACATTGTTGGATACGGCGGTGCTGCTCGCACAAGCTTTACCACAAAATCAAAAGGTAATAAGACTCACATATACAGTTTGGGTGATAAGGTGTAACAAAGTTATACCAAAACATGCTAGAGAAAAAAAAGTTCTTCCGAGAAAGATGTCTAAAATGGTGTCTTTAACTCCCAATATTTCACAAATCAAATGAAATTTTGTTTAGGAAGGCCTGGTATTCCCGCCATAGTGGAAGAAGAAAGTAAGTTTTGTTCAACCGATTTCTTACTAACCTGGTCGGCTGCGGATGAAAACGGAGGAGAAATCCTGAGGTACACCGTTTGGAGACGGGAGGTGGCGAAAAACGGGAAGATTGACCAATGGTTCAAACAAAACACCACAAGCAACTCACCGAGATACCTAACATCTGGGCTGGAGTTTGGTAAGACCTACCAATTCGGCGTTACAGCTTGGAACGAGTATGGAGAAAGTGTAATTCTTTCTGCTATCAAAAAAGTCACGAACTGCGGTATGCATCTCTAGTTGCTATAGCACTTAAATTATTCTTTGTTATCATAAAGAGCAAAGTCTTATAACCAAACAAACAAGCAATATACAAAAAAACATTAATTGTAAAAATAATCAAAAACTTGTTCCAGGAGCTAACATGCTATCAAATGACAATATCGGCGTTCGATAACTACCTTAATGATTGGATATAGATTCGCCATACAACGCACAAAAAATAGTTTTATTTCTTTTCTATCCCCTAGTTACAGGAAAACCTTCTTCTCCATTGCTGCAGACCACTAAATCACAAGTATTCTCAAGGGATTTCACTCTAAGATGGTCCCCTGCGGAGCCACGTGGTGGTAAAATACTTACCTACATCGTGTGGAAAAGAGAAGTTACCGATAATGGAGGATATGGTGAATGGGTAAAATACGACACGTCTGGTGACAATCTGTTCTGCAGAATGACTGGTTTGGAGTGGTGTAAGACTTACGAGTTTGGTATTACGGCCTGGAATAAGTATGGAGAGAGTGACTTTGATCCAAACAATCTTAAAAAGGTTAAGATAACTCCAGGTATGTACGGCTTCATTGTTTATGTTTGAGGATAACGTACACCAGGTTTTATGTTGTGTATGCTTATGCTTGAGTTCTTCGCATGACTTAAAAATATAATTGCTTTACTAATACCCTTTGCTTGCCTATATTTTTGTATTCTTATTGCAATTTCTTTGCGAGTCCCACGATTATAACACGAGAAAATTCTCTATTTCATCGCAGGAAGCTTAAAGCCAACCAAGACTCCTTGCAACAGCAACGCCATTTATGGAAGCGTTGTAGGCATTCTTGTTGTTACCAACGTTCTACAGTTTCTATACATTATTTACACGAGGAGAAAGATGACTAGTGAGTACAAGCTTCGTTAAGTCAAATTATCGTCTCTTGTGGAACGTTTTCTAGTTTCTAGGCATCTTCTATGTCATAAAGAAAATGACCATTTAGTAAAGTTACGTCAAGCTAAACGTACATTGTGGAGCGACTAGAGAAAACTTCCGGACATCACTCACCAGTGTAAACAAGTTTTAAACATCTGAAAGTACATCTGGTAACATTAATGTGTTTTTACACATTTGTTTAGTATAAACGATCTTCAAATAATAATAATAATAATAAAAATAATAATAATAATAAGTATATTTTTAGTAATGAATTCTTTATAGAGCGCTTAATCAAAGCTCTAAGCACTTGACAAGAAAGATATAAGTGTAGGATAAATATATATAAAAAATGAAACACGAAACACGAAAACAAACAATATACGTAGCCATTAATTAAGTTTGAATGCGGATTTAAAAAGCCATGTCTTAATACTTGTTTTAAAAGAACTTAAACTATTAAAGAGCATATGACATAAAAAATCAGTTTGAAAATCTTCAAAAAGTATACTATAAGAAACATTGGTTTGCCAAGTTTGAGAAACCTACGATGAAAGTACGTCAAGATACGGCGCATAGAATTTTAAATTTTTCCCGCTAAAAGTGTCCCCTCCAAAAGCCAACAATGTGACGCAACAGGTCACGTGCGTCTCACCTCAGTCCATCCAAAATCGACTTTAAAACATCTGCAAACAATAGTTTCTATCGCAAACTCTTGCAGTTACGGATGTTTTTATATCGAATTATCTATTTACTTCGTAGCACCATATTAAATGGACTGAGGTGAGACGCACGTGACCAGTAACGTCATATTGTTGGCTTTTGGAGGGGATACTTTTAGCGGGAAAAATTCAATTTTCTACACGTCATATCTTGGCGTACTTTCATCGTATATTTCTCAAACTTGCAAAACAATGTTTTTATACTGTACATGTTGAAAATTGAAAAACTGTACTCATGTCATATGCTCTTTAATAAAATGGAAGTCGTCTGGAAGGGCGTTACAAAGTCTAGGGGCAGCAACAGAAAAGCATCGGTCTCCATAGGTGGCAGTTTTAGATAATTGGAACGGAAAGATAATTGAATGTACTTGAGCGGAGGGAACGGGACTGATTATAAGGTGTGGAGAGTTTGCTGATGTATAGTTTGAAAGTGATTCGATTAATGACAGGTAGCTAGTGAAGATCTTGGAGAACAAGAGTTATATGGTGAGACTTAGGAGTTCTGGGGACAAGTCGAGCTGCGGCGTTCTGAACGCGCTGTAGTTTATTGAGTTCCGTAAATGGCAGGCCATAAAGGATGGAATTACACGAGTCGAGTTTTGAGGTAACAAAAGCATGCACTAGTGTCTCGCAGACATCTTGAGTCAAGAAAGAACGTATCCATCCTATTTTTCGTTTAATGTGCCAAGCGCCCTTTCATATATTATTGACCTGCTTCCTCAGTAATAAATGTGATCCATTAGTACACAGAGGTCTCGGAAAACTGGCCCACAGGTGAAACGATAGCGCTGCCGATGGTGATGTTATTGATTGGCTCACAAGATCTTGCATAGCATGATCTTAAATGAACCACTTCGTTCTTTCCAGGGTTACAAGCAAGGCTGTTTTTGGCACGCCAGGTGAAAACGTCTCTGACACACAGTTCGATTTTAGATAACGAAACTGACCGATTACTGCGGGGATTATTGGCATTATACAGCCCTGAATCGTCAGCGTACATCACACAGTTCTCATATCTTCAACAGGAGCGAAAAATAGAGAGAACAGAGGAGGTCCCAGCACCGAGCCTTGCGGAACTCCATATTGGATTTCACTCTCTGCCGACAAGTCTTTTCCAAGTTTTACTGACTGGGTGCGGTTTGATAAATATGATCTATATCAGTCTAGATACAGTTCCGTTGAAACCATAATGAGAGTGTAGTCTGTCCAGCAGTACTTTGTGGTCAATTGTATCAAAAGCAGAGGATAATTCCAGAAGCACGAGGACTACTTCTTGACCCCTGTCAATGGCCAGTAGAACATCATTACAGACACGCAACAGAGCAGTCTCCGTGCTATGAAATTTTCTGTAAGCTGGCTGTAATTTTGCCATGGGACTGTTCTTAGTGAGATAGTTTAATGTTTGTATTGCAGCAACTCGTTCCATGTTCTTGGAGAGGAAGGCAATGTTGGTGATTGGTCAATAACTAGAGAACTCCTTGCAGTCAAGAGACCGTTTTTTAATCAGTGGTTGCACGCTTCATTTCTAGAGTGATTTTTAAAACACTTTAGGGAAGTATTTAAAATTTCGGTAATTAGACTAGCCAAGAAGCCAAGATATCAGCGGATTGCTTTAAAACACCAGTTGGTAGAGGGTCAGGGCAGCACGATTTGGGTTTGGATTTCTCGATAGGTTCACGTATATTGCTTTTCGACACTTCGGCAAACTCCGTAAATGAACTCCGGCAAGAGATGAGTTGATGGTAACAGATATTTTCTTTGTTGTTGGGCGGGACGAGTGTAGATCATCCCTCAGCTTATGCATCTTCGATTTAAAAAAGTCACTGAAGCGTTGCGCAAGATTTTGGCTGGACGAGTGGGATGGTAACAGGGGTACGCATTTCACCTTGAACAGACTATCTATCATGCGAAACAGCTGGCTGTTGTCAGCATCTTCAATTTGTGCTTTATAGTAGCTTGATTTAGTTGAATAAGTGAGTCTGTATAAGTATGGCATTCGTTCCTGTAAATTTGGCCATGAACTTCGAGGCGATTTTTTAGTTTTTAAAAATTATGTTTTGTTCATCTGCATATCTTGCTTAATGTTTAACATTTGTTCTGTCTTTGCAGACAACAAAGAAAAAAAGAAGAGGTAAGTTAACAACCCTGGATGTTCGAGATTGAAAAAGTCCCAAGAGAATATTTTCCGTTATTGTTTTTTTTTTATATTGATCTATACATAAACTAGATGTTACCAAAGGTAAATATAATGCTCTCGAGCTGTTGTTAGGATACCAAGTGATATATCATTTAGAAACGTACTGTTAATGACCTTCACCCCTTTCAGTTACACTGCTAGCCAGTTATCATCTAACTTTATACATAAAACAGGACATTTAATATTGAGAAAATGAAAACATACCAGAGAATTAATTACTGATATGAAAAATAAAATTCTCCCAAACTTTTTGAATGAAAAATAGGGAGTCTAGTTTGAAGATCTAGAAATTACCTATCCACTCAAATCAAGAACTCGACTGCTAACAATATGATACATCGTTAAGAATATATGACGGGGGCAGCGCTTCCTTATTTGGATCTAGGTTTGGTAAGGCCTCCTTATTTGGATCAATAAATGTTTGCACTTCATGTAATACTGAGCAACTGTCCTGCGAAACAACTGACAGACAAACCGCATGATCCGATCCGAGAACCGACTCCTATCTACCTATAGCTACTCGCTTCGCTCGACAGCAATAAATGTATAATTATAATAACAATTTTTTTGGCTTTCGTCTTTCCTATTGCTGGTGTTTTTTTAACTTTATTTCCGTCTAACTCATTTATATAGTTATCATTTTCGATTTTAGCTTTTCTTTATACTGTATCTATTTCCATTACTTCAAATCTTTACTGTTGTTAGTGTTGCTGTTTGTCTTATTGAAAATATTTTTTTTACATATTGTTACAACGAGTGGTAACATTTCTTAATTTCTTAGTTTTCCAAGTCCCTCAAGTGTTAACGATCATTCAATGGAGGTTTGTTTAATCTTTTTATAAACCATTAAAAAGAAAAATTGCTTAATTCTTTTAAAAACAAATCTTGTAATCAGAATTCAAGACTGGTCTCTATTCATCTAAAGGGTTTTCAGAAGACTTAACATTTTCATTCAAAAGGATTGCAATGTTAAACCAAGAAAAAAAACAATATCTGGCTATACCTGGGCATATGTTTTATATAACTAATGAACAAAGAAACTGAATTTTCAAAAATTGTTTTTTTCAACCAAGCTAACACTATCAATATATAGCTTTTGCGTAGTCCAGGTTAGATTATTGTATGTTAAAATAGGTACTAAACTGGGGAAGTCCAAAGCTTTGAGATCTTTTTACACGGTTGAAGTTATGGTGAAGTTATGGTTATGTTGGTGAGGTACAAAAGAAACACAAAACTTTTATTATTTTCACTAAAATTTTCGGCTCTAGGCTCATTAATTTATTTTTATTTTGCTTTCACTGTATACAAATGAAATAGCACGAAATCTAGACAGTGAGGCAGACTACAACAAGCCATAGGCCCATACATGGTAGACCACCCAAACATAAAAAAAAAACTAAAAAATGATAATCTAGAAGAAAAAAAAGTGTTAGAGTAATACTAAATATCGTAAACCCTCCCACAAATTCTCATAGGCAAGGCTAAAAACAACAATGATCTGAATACCCAAGAGGACGAGGCACATGCTTATGGCAAGGACTACAAAGGCTCAAATAGAATACTGATGAGACACATGCTTATGACAAGAACTACAAAGGCTCAAATAGAATACTGATTAAATATAGAAGAAATTGATCAATCATGGGACTAAACTTGGTTAGTATAGTTTGCCGGGGGAGTTTTAAAGTCTCCTGTCAATTTTAAGTGATAGGAAAAAAAATTGAGTCCTCTAATTTTTCTGTTTCTCCGTTTAACCAGAATGTAGCTGTTGACGATGATGAAAACGTTGCTAGTTCCTCGCCACCTCCGCTTTCTTCTGATTACATGCCTTTGGTACCTATGACAAGAAGTTGGGAGATTTCCCCGGACAAAGTTTTTGTTTCAAGGATCATTGGTAAAGGCGCATTTGGCCAGGTTGGCAGGGCGACAGTGGAAGATTTACCAAATGAGGATGGGAGCACAGTCGTAGCCGTGAAGATGCTGAAGAGTTAGTAGATTTAAGAAATCTCTTCTAAAATTATGGAAGTCTTTAGAAAAGATAACTAGCTGTTGTTTGAAGAAGCACGTTTCAAACCTAGGTTGTAACTTTGATATAGTGTGGCTTTGTAGTTCGATTGCCCGTTTTGCATGAGATAGTGATTTGGCTATGGGCTGATTCAAAATTCAAATTCACCACATTTAAGATTGGATATAACCCAAACTGGTCTGCCTCCAACCAGTTTGGATCCCTAACTGTGCTTGTGTGGGGATTTTAAAAATAAAAAGAGATTGAGAACATTTTGCGGACTTCATAACAACTCGAAACTATAACATCTGAGACTAGCAGTGATAATTCTCCACCACCTGTTCTATAAAGCAAAATCTATAGTGGATGGTCCTATTAAACCTACCTTTCAAATTACTCTACTCTTTCTTTCGGTTTTAAACTTGCTTGGTAGCTCGCAGTAAAATCGAATTCGGTAATGTTTTTATTGAATGCTAAATAGCAAGTCTTAATTGTAGCTTTGGTGATAATTACCTTGTCTCAGTTGCTGCGCAAACAGTACTAACTCAAACTCTTTACTATAGAGAACGCCCAGGACACGGACAAGAGAGATTTACTATCCGAGCTACAGTTAATGAAACGACTGAAGCCTCATCCACATGTCATTAAACTGCTAGGATGTGTAACTGAGAAAGGTAAGTTTGCAGCTCACCTACTTGGTAAGACTTAGGCTTTTATCGTGAGTTTCATAACGGTTTGCTCCCTCAGAACCTAATTTCTTTTTTATTCGAATTCGTTTTGGCCTACCCATACCAGCCGTTTTAGATGACGCCTCTTCTATTATTATTTCATGTTACACTGAAAAACGTGCTTAGATCAATTTTTAAACGTCACACTATTGTTAACATTTTGGGGGTTGTATATATAAGTTTCTGTTTGTTAATGCAACAGAGCCCTTGATGGTGATCATCGAGTATGTCCCGTATGGAGATCTCCTTGGTTACCTGAGGAAAAGCCGTGGTTTGAATGACACTTACTACAAGGACCCGGATATAAAACCCGAAACAACGCTTTCATCACAGGAACTCATCAAGTTTGCGTGGCAAATTGCTGATGGAATGGTTTATCTATCTTCCAAAAAGGTGATTCTTGATAGATGTAGTTTGATATACAAAACAATATTAGTGGCTCTTCAGTAAATATAAAACCGTTACACTTTCCATTAATGCAGATAATCCACCGAGACCTGGCTGCCAGGAACGTTCTTGTAGGCGAAGGTGAAACGTGTAAAGTGACGGACTTTGGAATGGCAAGAGATGTGCAACACGAAGATATCTACACAAAAACATCCAAGGTACTTAATAACTTGCCATCAATATACGCTTACGCATTGTATGTTCAAAATTGTTTCTACATATTTTAAGCTTGATTTGTTTCTAAAAGGAAAAACTGAACTAGTAAACAAACAAAAAAGGGAAAATAAGGTTCTTTTTAAATCCAATGATGAGCTAGATTGTTAGACTATAGGAGTCTGGCATTCACCCAGGGCTCCATTGTAATACGAGAGACTCGCGTAACATTAACAAGAGACAAAAAATCATTAAAAAAGGCAGGCTAAATCAAAACTTGGAACTGAAGTGTTTTAGATAGTAGAGGGACTAAGCGGCAACAAGACCCTGTTGACCTCTGTGTTAAAAGTGCTGAAAAATTAATCTTTGAAAAAGCGCCTGCCCACTGTTGAAATAATTTTCGTTTGTAGTTTTATATAACAGACAAACACTTTAGAGTACCTCATAATACTTATAAGCAATACAAGGGAATGAGGAGATACCATCAAAAATTTTTAAAAATCAGCTAAAAACTAAAAGCTCCTGTGAATATACGATTGGCAACGTTTTTTCGTCAAGAAAAATCAAAGCAATAATGAAAAGTTGTAAACATTTTCAGGGTCGTCTACCAGTCAAATGGACATCATATGAATCTTTAATGTTTGGAAAATACACGACAAAAAGCGATGTGTAAGTATAACCTAAATTGTTAAATAAATAAAATAATCGCAGTCAAATCGTTTTTTGTTTGACACTGTCATAAACGAAAAATGATTAAAAAGCCCTTGACTCGAGATATTGAACACTGATATGATCATTGCAAATAACAAATCATTTTGTTTAGCTGTCGTAAATTTAAAAGTTTTAAAAGTTTTCTTTTGCTTATGACTCTTGCAACCTGTTTACCCGTAGGTGGAGCTTTGGGGTGTTGCTTTACGAGTTGTTCACAATTGGTAGGTACTCCTTTCTTGGTACTAAACTTTATAGCATCCCAAAAGCTATTAATTTTTATGATTTTTATTTACCGATAATTATTAACCGAAAACCAGTTTATTAAACTAACGGTGGCTGATAAATCAACCAAAAAAGAGAATGGTGATTTTATGCATTAATCCTATTTAAAAGGAAACCCATCAACAAGTAAAATTCATTTACAACCGATTACGACTGCACCGTAGCCAGAGGTTCCAACACAGACCCTTAACCAAAAAGTGTAACAAGAAAATTTCTTTATAGTGCTGAATTTCAGCTTATCGAAAGCATGAATTACATTTTTAAAATCACTTATTAGTTCTAAGCTGTCGCGATGTCACTTGTTCCAGGTGGTTGTCCATATCCAAACATGAACGGTCATAAGATAGCCCAGATGTTACAAGAAGGATACAGGATGCCCAAACCACAACATGTAGACCAGCGTTTGTGAGTTAATACAGTATTGTGTTAAGAATATTGTCTTATTTAGCTAAACCTGTTTGGGTCATCACCCCCCACAAGATGTATGGTTTGTAACTTAGAAAAGACAACATTTAAGACAAATATCTTCTTTAACAGCACTTCATAGAACATCTGGAATTGCTTAATAATATACGGAAAGTTGAGATGAACGGTGAATAGGTCTAAAGAGAAGATGCTGCTGTGTAATGTGTTCGAATTTGCTCTAAAGAAGTCTTTGTAATAACGAAGTATAGATCATCTACAAACACAAGTAAATACCAAGAAATTCACACCGCAGCGTCTGTTTGTTCTCAATTAGGTACCAGTTTATGTTAGATTGCTGGCAAGAAAACCCGGATGCACGACCAACTTTTTCTTCTTTGAGGGACACTTTGAAAGGCATGAAGGAAAGTAAAGTGGTAAGAACTCAAAAAATTTCATCATTGTTTTCGTTTAATTATGAAATATTGAAACATTGTGGTGTTTAACAAGTGTAATGGGGATTTTACTAATTAAGTTTGGTACTAAAGTGAAATTCGTTTAAAGTCAAAACTAAGCTTTTTTTTTTCTTTTTTTTCCAGATTTACATAAATCTTGACCACTACAATGGCAAATTGTATGAAAACCTTGACGACCTAAATGGCGAACAATGAAGCTAACTATTTGATGCGTCAACTATAAACCTTTACTAGCACTGTAATAGTGCTTACACAGAAGTTACTAGAAAGAGGATTTCGTTCTGTTACTTTTCAGTTGTTTTCATCTTAACCCTTTCAATCCTAGTTATCAACATGTAACTTCTCCCTACGTAACACATACAAATTGTGACAGTTGGTAATGAGGAAATTAAGGGTTAGTCAAATAGAGCAAATTGCTGAGGATGAAAAGTAGAATTCGCTCAAACGTGGTCAATGGAAAGTATTAGCTCTAGCTGCACATGTAGCCCAAGCTATGTGTGATGGAATTGTATTTACAAAGCAGATGTACGGGATTTTATAGTTTGCCTCGAAACGTTATCAAATTGAAATAAATATCATAAAACTCCTCGATATCCCTGGTTGATGTGTTTTTCTGTGGGTGGTCTGTTTATGAAACATTGAATCGAGGGAGGACGAGCGGGGAAGGAAAACAAAGAGGAAGACAATGCAGGACCGGGGGGTTACCGGGGGGAAGGCCCGTCCCCCCCTCCCCCCAGTTTTTCCCCCCAACTTTTTGTGACTACTGCTTCAGGGAAATTAGTAGTTACCAACCATAGAAGCATAAATAACTGGTCTATCATTCCACTTTTACACTTTCACCAACTTCAATTCCGGCGGTTTACTGAGGGAAAAGAAAGATTCCAGATAAGTAGTCCTTCTGGATGCCCAAAGACGTTTTCAATGACAATCTGTTTGTGTTTTGTAGTGAATCGTTTAACCGGAGACAGTGTCGAAAACTCTAACGAAATATCATCGTACAACAGTACTATTTTTCTATTTTTCTATTTTTGAAACGGTGATTTTTTTGAAAATTAATGTCTGAAAACGAGATGCTCCAGTATCAAAATTAGCTCCTGTATAGATAACAACATGAATAATCAAAAGTTTTTGTAATCAATTGATTGATTGCAGTTTTAAATCGTCTTTGGTGTACAAGGAATCGCAATCAACGGTCTAAAACGAGTAATTTCGACAACAACGGTTACTCAAACAATTTAATTATCGCTGGCCCAATTTTACGACTCGTTTAAATTGTAACCCAGTATCAGATGAGTTCACTGCAATCACTATCTTATCCATATCGACCCGAGCGGTTGAGAAACATTCGTCTTAAAATGTCAACTTTTGCCGTATTTCGCAATGTCAGAATCCTTGCTATCTTGCCAAAGATATAAATATTAAACAGAACATTCACAAAATTTATTCTAGTATGCATTCGTTTGTGTAAGGGTCGTATTATACATACCAAGAAATTAAGCCTCAGCGTGAAGCCGCTTTGGAGTTGTGAGTAGTTAAAGTTCGTCGAAAAATAGTCATATTCAGGGGGGTAAACGAGGGGGTGGTCAAAATCGAAACCAATTAAGGCAATTGAAAAAACGAATGTTACCTTGAATGTCAATTGGATACGGGTATCTTACAGCAAAAGTATGATGAGAAACGGCCGAGCCCCATCTTTCGTCATCTGCCTGGTTTTCTCAGACAATAGCTCTTAAAAGTAGCTCCTGTGATCAAGTGAATTAAAGGTCGAGGCCGACGCCTTGCTTGTACCCAGGTCACATCAGTGATTGCATTCGATACAATTGTACGCAGGACTCAAGGCCTAAATCATATGCTCACTCTTCAAACTACCCTGATGCAGAGTCTGAGGAAACGGAAAACATTGTATAAGTTTTAGACACTCTGACATTGCTTGAAACGGTGTTTGAAACCCAGGAAATACGTTTGGAAACAATCTAATTTCAAATTTTCCCAGAAGGAGCATCCCCCCGAACCCCCCGAGAGGAATTGCGTCTTTGGCGCAGAGTTATGTCCCCCAGTTTTCCAAAGCTTGCTACGGCCTCGCAATGTTAGAACTCGACATCGACGCGACCCAATCGAAATCGAGCGCTTGTAAAACTGTGAATACCAATAAAAGTTTGAAAACTTTTGGAAATCCTACCTTCAAGATAGCAAGCACCTAAGCTCAATTGTATCAGAATTCTCGCCTGGAAAATTTCTGTCACAATCCTGCTAATTGCCTAACGGCCACAGTGAACAGCCTATGTCCGACTAGCTCTCCATTAAATTTCAATAGTCAGAAATTCAAACTAAGTAAGGAGGACGTAAGCAATTTTAAAAAAATCCTTAAATAATGTTTTAATCATCAGCAAAATGCAGTAGAAGGTTATGTTGATGTGTTCTAAAAGAAAAATTTGTCAAAAGAGAACTTTAGTTACAACTGTTTATTCATTTCGCTATGCTATCATTGATACCATCACAAAACTTCTTAGGATATAGATATTAGAAACTCAAAAATCAAATTGCAACTTATGTGTGACACCTAAGGACCTGTTATGTTTGGGAAGCTTCCACGAAGAACCCACAATCAATAGTTAAAAACAGAACTTCTATGGTTTTCGTTATGTTCTTTTTTCTTCTTATATTTTTATCTTAAATATCGATAAGCAAGACATAAATGAAGCGTCATTTTTTATTTAGACAGAATATTTCGAAAATGCTAAGAAAAACATGGCCAACCTTTTTTTGTTATCAACCATTTCAGTCTTTTCTCGATACCCTCGGGGTAGTTAAGATGCGTACTCTGTAAGATTCGATCAACTTCAAAAGGTTGCAGCCACGGTACCTCACTGATTTGGCTGAAATTTTGCATGCAGGCTTGCTTTGGGATCCTAACTACGAAATAGAAGTTTAAAACTTCTAATTCATTTTGGTTTGTGAGTTCTGAACATAGTCGGTTTTGGTCGGCCTTGAAATGAAGGGAGCCAATATGCCGGTTCATAGGACTTACTTCTTGTCGATCTTCCTTCCAGCTTGCCATAGCCTTTTACCGAAAACCAATAATACTTAACCATTTAAAGGACCATCTTTGTACTCATATTCTATTGAAAGCATTTCTCTGAAATAAAAAGTTTTGATCCTGAACGAGCGAGAAGCTGTGGTGAACTTCCACGTCACTTTTGAGACACATAAATTTAGTGCAAATCGAAAGTTCGATATCTCTCAGTTTATCATTTATACTGAGTGAAGATCTTTTATAGCTGGTTTGATACTGGAAATAAAAAGATGGGCAACTTCTTCACAACGAGGGAAAATTTTTTTAAAGATGCCGAGGTTTGGCCATTGTAAGACTGTTTTCCGCTTCTAGTACCAACAACAGCAAAGGCAAACATTGTACATCATCACCAAAAATCGTGGAAATGTTTGCATATTTTGCTTCCAAACAGCCATTTAATAATTTTACTGCATTGTTCATACTTGCAATATCATTCAAATGTTTAGTTCAAGACGATCTGCTTTCACTAACTGATCCAAATAAAGAACAATCCTCGAAACAAATCTTGTACGGTTCACAAAGGAAACCGTTTTCTTGAAAGAAATGTTGTCCCTAAGATGTGTTACGCACAACTCAAATAACTATTGAAGTAGCTAAACAGAAAAATATTTCTTGAGGCCATGTACAGTTGAATACACAGAACCAAATATTTAGTCAATGTAAACGTGAGACGACTGACAATCTTGGCCCGAAGTAAACAAAGACATGCTTGATTTAATAGGTACACCTTTATTTCTTTGTCACGAACGCACTACATATAAATTTCAATATATAAGCTTAAGACTTGACTTACCTTTTGTGATTGACTTTATTTTTTCATCAAAACAAAACGTTATTACGCTAAAGCCACAAAGAACTGCTCAATTGTTGACCAACGCGAAAGTCTGAGCGACGGCAATGTCACGTTACGCATCACACTTAAAACTAAAGTACCCGGCTTTCGCAGAAACTCGAAATAAGAGTCATAAAATAGTTCTTGAAGTAGAAGAAAAGCAGGTACTAACAAATAAAATTGAGCTGCATTGCCAAAGGCCTATGTGCATGGGGAACCGAAAGTTGTTAGTGTCAGTTAGAAGCTCGTCACAAAATTGTAAGCTTCTGTTGTTGTGTGAAAATTTTGGAAATATATAAAAGCGACTAGCGATTTAAAACTGTTGAAGCAAGCGTTAGGTGCTCATTGGTCAGTTTAGCCGAACAAGAGAGCTCGTAGTTGAGTTGCACTAGTACTCACGCTTTCAATTAAACACAATCTTTTTTGCTACGTAACGTAAACATGTACAGAAATTGATCGAATTAAGTTAATTCAGCTGAAGCTAACAGCTTTCAGTATTGCTTAAGCTGTTTCGGTCCGCATTTTTAGCTCTATTTAGGACTCAGCGGTCTGCACGCACAGCCTCCTTGCGGAATCTCGGTTCAGCCTCGGTACGGACAATATTTTCGGTTCATCACCAAGCATAAAAAGTAAACCATAAAAAGTAACTAATATTTTTCTAGATTAACAAGAAAAGTACTTGAAAGATTTTTTCAATCTTTTTTGCTACGTAACGTAAACATGTACAGAAATTGATCGAATTAAGTTAATTCAGCTGAAGCTAACAGCTTTCAGTATTGCTTAAGCTGTTTCGGTCCGCATTTTTAGCTCTATTTAGGACTCAGCGGTCTGCACGCACAGCCTCCTTACGGAATCTCGGTTCAGCCTCGGTACGGACAATATTTTCGGTTCATCACCAAGCATAAAAAGTAAACCTTAAAAAGTAACTAATATTTTTCTAGATTAACAAGAAAAGCACTTGAAAGATTTTTAAAGCTAGACCTATATAGTGCATGTATTTAGAAGTTACGGTTTGTTTTCAGTAAGTAAGCAAGGACCGCGTCTACACACTTACCTGACCGTGAGGAAGAATCGTACTCTGGTAGACAAGTCCAAGCGGTTGAGGATTGTTTCGCCGTGCCGGAGACAGCACACGGAACTATTCCCAAGCCGGGAGAGTACGGGTCCACATTCTATCAATGTGGCCGTTGTTTTTCGCTGTCGCCGATTCTTAGCGTAAGTTTTAAGCATCTTGCAATGGATTGTCTATCGAAGATCTATTCTAGAAGACGCGCGCTCCTATTGAACATTACGTTGTACTAAAATAATAATAATAAACGGTTGGCCGTCGATTTCGACAGATTCATGACCCGCAGTTAACGTTGAGCCTTGGCGCGCTCGTGCGCCTTCACATGAGACCACAGACCAATGGCCGAGCTGCAAACACGAGGACACTGGGCACACGGAAAACTACCAGGAGCAGCAATACGCTCCCTCCGTCTTCTTCGTTTTTCCTTTAGTTCCTCCATCCTGGAATGTTCGAACTCATCCACCATTTTACTGCAAAGTGCACGCCAAGTCGCTCTGTCCGAAGCTAGACTTTCGACGTTGTCTGGCTGAAACTGGCACCTTTTCAACGTCTCTTTGAGTTGGTCTTTGTAGCGTTTCAGGGACCTACCGACAAGTCGAGTGCCCTGCTGAAGTTCACCAATGAGTAACATGCGTGGTATCCGGGTCTCATCCATCCGTGCCATGTGCCCGGCCCAACGAAGGCGCGCCTCAATAACAAAAAATAAAATACCTTGCTAATTAATGATCGCAATAAAGGGGTTACATTGTCTGAAAGTTAATTGTCCACAGATTGAATAAAATTCTCAAGCAATTCATTATTATAATAAATTTATATTCTCGCTCGCATCTGCAAAATTGGCCTGTTCATATATTTCTTTGTGCCCATAATATGTTTCCGTAAATTGTTAATGATATTTTTTTCACTATTGTATGTTTTAATTTGAGTGCGTGCTTACTTGCGTATCTTTGTCTTGTGTCAAAAATGTTGCGATTAGCTCAATTGTAGTTTGTGGAGTATAAAAGAGATTTTACTCGCCGTCTCGTTGAAACCCTCTAACCAGACAAAATTACGAAAATTAAGAACCTTCAATAGGGTGGCCAAATATTTACAAAATCCGTTTTCTGTCTGGCATTTCTTTAATTTTCGTTTTTGTCTTGAGTACAATACAGTTTTACCCGACTTGTTCCAGCCGACTCAGCTGTATAAATGAGCACGTATGGAAGGTTTAGAGTTCTGCTGAGGACTAACTTGCGATGGATTAGTGTCTTTTCCAGGGGAGGTCAAAGACTCTCATCCGCTTAACAATACAGAAACCGGAGATAAGCGCCGGCCAAATGGGCCAATTTTAAAGGCTCGTTTATGCAGAAAGGATTTAGGGATTCTAAAGTAATAAGACATTTAGCGTGTACCATTTGCTGTTGGGTTCGATTCCCAACCTAGGTTCTTGCTTGACTTTTATGTAATAGTCCAAATTTGTTTTTTTAAATCTCTTTAAACTAATATAGTGATAATTAATCTTTTCAATTTTTCTCTCTAAAACTAGAGCCCGTACTTTTCATTGAGCAAGTTTGAGAAAACTTACTTTCCATCCTTAATGTTTGCTTAAATTGGCCAATTTTCATGCTCCGTAGGGGTCTTATCGTGGTGGAGCGATTTGTGTGCCCCAGCGGCCCTTAAAGCTATGTCGGCTGGTGTCATATACACCTGGTAAACGGCCATCCATGCCGAACAGGTCTTGATTAAGAGTGACGCCCCGGTCCTCCAGGTTGGCGGTTGCGCAGAGGGCTAAGGACTCGCTCCCATAAAGTGTTATGTATAACAGAAACCACTAACAGAATGATTTCTTATAATCTGGAGAAGTTGTAGTCAATCCTCAAACCATGAGAGTTCCGATGACGCGTGGGAGTCAAAGAGCTAACATGTGCAGATGAGACAATTAAAGAAGCAGGTTGGCGGCAGTTGTATTAAAACTTGCGACAGATAAGCTATTACAGATTGCAACAGTTATTACAGTTTGCGGTGCCATTTAAAAATACGACAGCACATTGTTTAACATGCCCATATTACAAGTTGTCAACTTCATGAGGGTTACGTTGGGAAGAGACGACTCTTTGATCAGTTGCATACAAACGCTTTGTGTATAGCGCAAATGCAATTAAAATTGCAACGAACAAGCAAAAAATTATTGTAGAAATTCATGCTGTACACGTTGTTCAGTAGTTCCTCTAGAAAATACGCGCAATGCGTTCAAACAGGATCATTGCAGACGGTGCAACACCGGCAACGTTTCGCGCAGTGGAGGAACTGCACCGCGTTGCTAACCACCTCTGGAATTGTTGCAGGTAACGTTGCGCGAAGTAGAAACCGAGCCTACTCTTGCAACATTACGTGCAGCGAATTCACCGTGTGGCCACACGAAAAAGTTTAAACACGCGCAACGTTGAATGTAATGTCGCATCGTGTAGCCATCCCTTACTCACGCACGTTTCGCATATTTTAGTTACGTTGAGCTGACGCCACATCACAAATATGGGTGTCGCGTCAGTGCAAAATGTTCCTCGAGACAAAGAGAAGTTCTCACTTATGTATTTAGTATTAACTTCCTGTTTTGCTTTAGCAGCGAACATTGTATTGGCCTGATGGCATCTTTAGGTGTAATTAGATACGCTCTAAGCTTTGACGAAACATTGTCATTAATATTAAGCGCCATCATTTCCAGTTTACGCATAAAGCAAATACTGATACATTGCATTATATACTTGTATTTATAGTTGAAATCGGATATTGTGGTTTTAGTTACATGGTTGTATATCTCCAAAATCCAGTGACCCATGGTGTCAGCTAATTGTTTGCTCCATGAGTGAGCCGGGCTGAATGTCAAACCTAAATTAAGAAACTTTAAGTTTGGTATTGATCAACTTTTGTTTTCTGTCCATATTTTATACTTAAAGAAAAATGAGAACACGCTTTTTCGTTCAAATTCATGCTCTTGTCTTCATATAAAATGATTTTTCCGGATGCAAAACGCTGGGTAATCTACATGTTGATGTTAGTTCCGCTTTCATATTCAGGTGAGTTCTTGGCACTGTCCAGTTCCTTTCGAGTGTTAAGGAAATGATTAAACTCTGTCCAGCTCCAAGAGTATCATGCAGTCAGAATCATATTAGAGAATCTAAAAGAAACACAAAATTAGAAACTTCTATAGCTTTAGAACTGTTAAAAGTCGAAGTGAAATTTTGATTTCCAACTAGTAGAATAGTGTGAACTCACGTAAGCTAGCCATGAACAACCAGCAGCAGTAAAATAACATATATACTTTGTGTTGTTCAGAAACCATTTCTCAACGATTTAAACTTCTGACTTAGCGTCGGGTAATAACCGTGTAATCGTGAAACACTCGAGGGAACCTGTAAAGTTTGCAATATGTTTTCGAAACTTCGGAAATCAGGCAGCTAACGATGGTTTTTGAATCAAGAACTACGAAGAAAAGTAACATTATCACAAGAATACCAAAATGTTGTTAGCTTTTGGGAAGATCTCGCCTATGCGGAACAAGTTTTATTTTTTTTCCGCGCTCTTTGATTCTTGGTCCGTATGGAAGCTATGATTTCAACGTGATATAAAACTTTGTAAAAGTCGTCAATGATGAAAACTACATTAGTTTCATCTGAAATCAAGCCCACGTGTTTGGTACACAATACATTAATTACAGAGCAACTATTGTGGGTAATATTTAACAGGACTAAAGCTAAGGACACTTTTCTGATTTGTAAACAATACTTTAGTTAAGAGGAAAAGTAAAACTGTTTTGAAATCGAATGTATGACAAAGTAATGATTACTAATTTGTTCCACCTCCGTAGGTGCACAAGCCGTTACTTTAACCAAACAATCCAAACTAGTCTGGCCTGTCAAAAGTAGCGTATTGTTTGAGTGGAAAGCCGAAAACGTTCTAACCGGCCAGTATGTGCGTCATATAGAGTTCGGGGTGTTAGACTCATCTACCCGGGTTAAATTTCTAGATGTTGTTAACGATGGAAAGGTGTACGAGATAACTCCTTGGCCAACTGACTGGACATGGTACAAAGGGCGAATCTCCTGGATTGGTGATCTGGCAAAAAATAGGATAGCATTTAAACTTATGCATACAGCTTTAAATGACTCCAGAGGGTTTTACTGTGAAGTGTATTGGCAAAACCCATTTGATTCTACATTTGATGTTATTAGTCTTTTAGTCACTGGTGAGGACAATTTGTCTTATGGGTTAAAATATTTAAATTTTTTTTTTTTTTAAAAAGAAGCAGTACATACCAACATAGTTTTGTAGTTTGTTATCCCAAATGAACGAGAAAATCCTAAATGGGGGGATGGGGGTTAGGGGTGAAGGAACTAAAAAGAAGAAGTCGGACAAGCTTGGTATGGTATTGTATGATTATTGAGGGAATGATATTATGTTACTGTACAGGTGCGGTATGATATAAGGAGACATGGCCCATAGTTTAGCATTTGATATCATTATATATTATTCGATTACATAACATGGTATGTAGCTGTATTTAACAACTCTCCTTGAAAATTGTTGCATAAACTTTGTGTCGCTCAGAGCAGGATTTTTGCTTGTTCTACATAAGTACTTTAGATTTTCTCGTAAAAAAACAGACTTTGCAGTTTAAAATAGGTAAAGGCATTCAAAGTAATGAGACAACATTGTTTGTTTTCGTCTTAACAACTAAATTGTTTTAAATACAGCCACAAGGAGTTTGCTTTGTTTATTTATCTTCGACTAGAATCGCCTGTGGTTTCCCATTCAGTCTTTAAAAACCCGTATGTAGAAGGAGAACAAGTGAAGATTGTTTGCAATGCTACTGGTACACCGACTCCAACCGTCAGATGGTTCAAAGTACCAGGTGGAACGGTCCTCAGCTCTGGAGACGGCTCAGCGACGCTCACATTCAACTCTGTTAACAGAATAGATTCTGGAAACTATGTATGCAAGGCAAACAACTCCGGTGATACTAAACAAACTAATCCACTGCAACTGGTTGTTAACTGTAAGTGTTTGTGATAATATAGTTTTTTAATGTGACTTTATCAGGGTAGATACTTTAGTTTCTTCAGTTTTCTAGGATTTTAGCCTTCAGCTACATTCAGCCAACGCAATCTGCTAGCAATATATAATATAAATCACGAAAAACATATTATATCGAAGTAATCATTTCCTGCCAGATGACGATTTGCCACAAGTTTGCCACGAAATTAATTACAAGATGATACAACAAATTTCATTTAATCTCTTGAGCAAGCATGTTTGTCACACAGATGACTAATACGAGAAATTCTTTTTCTATACTTCTCTCATGCAGACAAGTCAGATATCAACGTCAATCATAGCAGCAACACAGTAAACTCATGGAACAACAATGGTCTAGCTCTGGTATGCACTGCTGACGGACACCCACCTCCTACCATCCAGTGGTTCAAACCTGGAGGCCAGGAAATCACTGGTAATGTGTTCCCAACTACTGGGGGTAGCAGACTCCGGATTACAACAACATCCGCTGGGGACTATGGAAATTATTCTTGTCGAGCCTCCAATACTGTTGGAAGCGCTCTTCATAACATCTTTGTAAATCAGTGGTGTAAGTAACAAAGTCCTGCATGAATTTTTTCTGAGCATTCAACTTGAGAAGCACTTTCTTTCTTTTTATTTTCACTTTGCTTACACTTTTGACAAGTGTCAAGCTGGTGTTCTCTATTAGATTCTAAGAGAGAAACTGTTCTGTTAATTAAAACATTGTTAGCTTTTTTGAATGGATATTATAGTGATTCATATGTCTATTAAATTAGTGGCTGAATACCACCCAACAACTAAAACTGCTTTGATATTGATTTTGTTTCTATTTCCAGTTGAACCAAATCAACCAATGAAGGTGTCAGTAACTGAAAAAGATGCTTCTTTTGTAAAGCTTGTTTGGACGGGGCCGGATAATAATGGAGGAAGCCCTGTTATTGGTTATAAAATCACAGTGCAAGAAGAGGGAACTGACCAGAAGCGGGAGCTATCTAACCTGACCAGAACTGAGAAAATAATTACCCAATTAAAGCCAGAATCAACATACTCCCTTTGGGTGTACGCCAGGAACATTGTAGGATCCAGTGATCCCACCTATACAAGATTTACCACCAACTCTGAAGGTAATAAGTTTTACAGGGGAAGACAGAGAGCTGATTCGTGTTAAAATAGCTTTCGAAAACAAAATAATTTACTTGTTCAGAAAGGCAAAAATGTTTTTTTGCATCGCTACCACCTGGTTAAAATGCTAAATATGTATGTTACCGGTCATGTATGTCCTAAGATACATACTCTTGCTGCAAGGCACTCGGAGCAGGGGCGCACTAGTTTTATGAAGAGACATAGTACACATTGTTGGCTAAAACTGGCCACTGT
>JAOBRD020478145.1:7182-17678 GCA_027575215.2 Hydrozoanthus sils | reverse complement strand
AGAACAATTTGAGGCTCAAATCGCCAAAAAATTAAGAACAATGAGCCTCGGCCAAATTTACTGGTTCTTATAAAAAATGCGTGTATTTTGCTAGATTGGGCTTTGAGAGACCAGACTCAACCTAGTATATCATTTGCTTGTTCATTTTCTACCTCAAGCACATAACGAAGTCGTTGAATTAACAAGTTGCTTGTTAACTCAGCTACGCTGCTTGTATAATGATTTAATTCCATTTACGTAATTCAGTTGAAGTTTGGAGTTAAATGCTTTTTAAATGTTTTAGATACTAGGCGAAGTTATCCGTCCGAACAAATTTCCTCACAACATCACAGAAAACAATCTATCCAGAAAGATGACGGTAATTAAAGCTGTTTTGATTTTATTGTTAACTTGCGATTTGCTATTTAAACTTCCGTTGACGCAGTTCCCGATTTAATCGCGAAATCTAAGATCGGATATGAACTCTTTTATTGCTCAAAAACAATCGTTTTCGTTATCGTACGCGGCATTTCAAACGTCAACAAAACGTTATAAAAATTGTTTGTTCTATTACTTGTTCTGGCGAAGAGGAGAGAAATTTTTATTCTGAGGTAAGCCGAAATTGATTATTGGTTTTTTGAGCATGCTTTTTAGGGAAATTTTCTCGAAGTTTACTGACCGATTTTCAGATTTTTTAATTCGCTTAAGGCGCTAGTGCTAAGTTTTTCGACGTTTCACAACTGAGTTTCTTTAGTTCCTCCGTTCAACAATTCTTATTTTGGAGATTTTATGCCTTCTTTTACTTTAATTGCCTTTACCGAGAAAGTTTCTTGGACTCGGGCTGTCGAATTTGAGAGTTTTTCGTCACAAATTCAATTATTGTACAGGGTTCGTATGGGCCCTGGAAATCCTGGAAAACCCTGGAAAATATTTGAAGCCCTGGAAATCCCTGGAAACCCCTGGAAAACTCTGGAAATTTTTTCTTAAGCCCTGGGAAAATTTCATAGACCTTTATTGGAAAAACTAGATTCGGTAAATGATGCATTTTTTTCGTTTCAAGTAAGGTTTTAGACTTAATATTTTGCATGTTGGTATTACAATAAATACAAATTTTTACGACATTAACTGCTAAAAGTTTGTTTAAACAAGGGATTCGGAACGTTATTATTTTCATTCCGGGTTTAAAGAACCCTAGAAAAGCCTTGGAAAAACGAAAAAAAAAACAGCCTTGGAAAATCCTGGATTTTTGAAATTGTAAAGATGTACGAACCGTGATTGTGCTTTTTGAAAGTGTTTTTAAGATTTTCTTTGAAAAGTACTCTATTCACTCACAACTGATTGAATTATTGATGCCAAATTGAAAATTTTCTCGCTGTTCCGATTAGCATATTTTTCTTCACCTTCTTCCAGACTTAAGTTTCTTAATCGCCCTCAAATAGCATACCAAATGTTTTTTTTAATCCACCAATTACAACGCGCATATAGGTCGCGTTTAAAAGCAGTGCCCTTGTGTTTGCAATTAATTGCATAAGGCCCTGTTCATACGTCGCACGATTGTTAATTTAATGTCAACGAATTTATTTCAAAGCTATCCATGCAGTTGAATTCGACAATTCTGTGACGTATGAAATGAATTGACTTCGCCCGAAGAATGAGTTCGTTCGAGACTTTTTATCCGTCTTTGAAAGACGGATATAACGTCTCACAGCATTTCGTCTCAGACGTCTGGTCAAATCACCGAAGTCTCCACCTGAGCCGGTCGAATTAAATTTGTCGTCTAAATCGAACATCACTTTACCGACGAATTTTTAGTTTAAATTAAATTCGTCAGAAATAAACTCTATATATGATGGGCCTAAGACATTGAAGAAGGTTGGTGTATTAGGACAGAGTATTACATTGTTTAAGCTAGCCTTGTTTAGTACTTGCTGTGCTAGCTAAATAGGCCTTATGCATGTACGTCACACTAGTCAATTTCACCCCCAAGCCTCGTATTCAAGAATACCACGCATGTGCAACACTGCTGATCAGTCAGTTTACATCTTCAGCAAGAATAACGCCTGATGTTTACGTTGACTCATTAGGTGAATGTTTGGATTGTGCATGTCTAAACCTACTCAAGTATAGGCGAGTTTTTGTTTACATTTTTTGCCTCGTTAGCATACGCACTCTTTCTAATTCAGCTACAGAAACAAGGCTTTTGAATAATGAAACGTTTCTGCAGAACAAACTTTCTTTGAAAATATGTGATGGATATGATGAGTAATCTTTCCCGGTTTTAGAGTTGGAAATTTTACAGAGAACGCATGGCACATTATCGTTCTTGCCTCCATCTGTTTTACATTTTCCTGAGTAGTATTTTCTTCTTTGGAACTACACTTATAGAACCGAAAGTTTGGTCACTCATTACTTTTGATAAGTTTATCTCAATTTTTAAAGTCGGCTGTTGCTCATCCTTGCCCTTCGACTTAAGTTGTATGCTAATGAAGCAGAATGTAAACAATGACGTCAGCAGAAACTCGCCTATCATGATATTCCCACTTTAAACCACTGTTGACCGTTTTCACGCTAGCATGACACAAAAATAAATTCAGTTTATTGGAAAAACGAGTACGTAGTCAATTTTAGCACAATATTAGTAAAACTGCGAAGGTTCATAAAGATTGGCCTCAATTCGACGAAGCTACTTTGGTTGAAACTGGATAATTTTCCAATAAAATGTATAGTAGACGGGCCTCGGTGCCCGTCCAGCCTCGTTTCCAAGTTTTTCCCATACATTTCTCTGTAGAAACAAGGGAGAATCAAGTTTCAAAACTGTATATCTACGTTAGTTTTTGCTAATACTGATGCTCCGAATTCGGTGCAGGCCACAGTTTCTTGATATAGTTTTTTTTGCGTGGAAAGGGTCTATAACGAACAATTTCTAGTCCGGGAATAAAATTATGAGTATGACACTTTATTGCGTTCTTCGTTGCCTTAACAGAGTCCAAAGGGTGAGAGCGTATTAGACGAGACCTTTTTTGACTTCCTCAACCGTTGTCAAGGAAACAGGATGGATGATCAACGTTGCGAGCTGCCCAAACCAAACAAACCAGCGAAAGCTAAGTCAATGTCTGGAAAACTCAAACAGAAGGTGAGATTTGGCAAGAGTAATAGCGCTGAAGACTTGTTGGAGATGTTGGCGCGTGTCCAGGGGAATCGTATGAACGAACAGCGGTGCACATCCCCCCATGACGAGGAGAGCACATCGCTTCCAAAACAAAGTAAGTTCTGTTGAATCAAGTTGCCGTCTGTCGACAAAATGAAGTTTAGAGCCGGAGATTTGTATGGGTAATCACACGACTTCGTGTTCAATTTGAAAATAATCTACACAAGTGGGTTTTATAAAAAGTATCAAACTGACATGAGCCCTGAGCCTGCTATTTGAGCTCTTTGAAAAACACATGAGTGCCAATTGATTCAAAATTGAACAAGAGAAGTCGTGTGATTACTTTTCAATAATATACAAAATAAAATATTTAGGCAAGTGTTGAAAAGTTTCTAATCAGTATGTAAAAATGAACCAGTATCGAAGTATTAAAAAGAGTAATCGTAGTCGAGGTTGAAGTCATAATCACAATCGTTATTGCAAACGTAGTCGAAGTCTTAATCGTAAACGTATTTGTAATGGTGTTCACGAAAGTCATAGTCGTCACGGTCGTGGTAGTCGAAGTAATCGTCGTTGTCGTTGTATTCATAGTAGTTGTAATCAAAGTCGTAATCGTTAGTAGTCGTAGTCGTAGCAGTCGTAGTAATCGTATTCGTCGTAGTAGTAGTAGTCGCAGTCGTCGTAGTCGAAATCGAAGTCTTAATCATACTGGTCGTCGCAGTCGTAGTAACCGTAGTCATAGTTGTACTCCAAGTCGTAATTGTTCTCCAAGTCGTACTTGTAATCGTAGTCGTGGTCGAAGTCGTAGTCGCATTGTAGTCGAAGTTGTAGTCATAGTCGTAGTCGTAGAGTAAATTGTACTGAATTAACTCTATTTGCACTGTGTTTACGAAAAACAGCGCTGCTCTCAGCCGATAAGAGTCGAGAAATTTTGTTGTGTAAATTATTAATCAAGAAATTTTACGCGATGGAGATTTAATATTTACATCGTTTGGCAACCTAAAAAGATGGAGCCTATTTTAAACTTAAGAGACAAAACCACCCACTTGTCAAGTGTTGTATACAAAGGTGAATGCAGCTGTTGAAAGAGCTCTTTTGGATTTGATAAACACTCAGATACAAACAAACAATTTGAGACAGCTCGGTACGTGAAGGAAAACCCTTCCCTCGCATTTGAGTGGAAAATTGTACATAATTGGATACGTAGAATCACCGAAGCGTTGTACATTGCAGTTTATCGTCAAGTTTTAAACAGACAATTACAATCTTTTGAACCTGCCCTGTTTTCCAAGAACAATTGTATAACTTAAAGTTTTCGCTTAGTAGCTCTTTATTAGTTTTATTCTGAAGACGAACTACATAGTTCGAAAACGTTTAGCTAAGACCTTTGCCAAAAAAATTCTACCGTATTTTCAACAATTACAAACAGGCTTATTATGACACAAAGTAAGCTTACGGCCCCGATCTACCAACTGAGCCGTGTTACTCTTCACCCATTCGGTGAATTTACTCTAAACTCATTTAACGCTGATAAAGGCTTCTGGATGAGGCGGAGAGTTTTGCGTTAACTTTCAAATTTATGCTTGTGTTCAGAAGAAAATATCGTTATTTGATTTGTCCCAGTAGAGTGGACCTTCCCTCATGTAATACCTATACGTGCATACTGTACAAACATGCAAATGTAACTTGTACATTGTCACTGCGTTATATCTTTTTAGTCCTCACATTTTCTGATTACGAACTGTTTTGTTTCTCGTCCTGTAGCACGAAAGCTTTCGCTTCAGAGGAAAAAGAAAGAGAGCGGTGCAACTGGCGAAGACTTATATGAGATGGTCATTAAGAGTCAGGTATGCCGTACCAGATTTGTTAGTTGTGTTTACCAACTTAATGAATAGCTGTTTTTGCTGGTTCTGATTGCACTCACGACTGTTAAAGGGAACATTTACTCCGAAACTGTTGTCCTATACGTTTCAGGACATGTGTTTAGGGATCGAGAAAAAGAAATTTTTAGGGCGTCTCCTTGTCGTATCGTTAAAGAAAGTTTTTCAAAACGAGTGTACGCTAAGGGAGCCGCCATATTTGCGCTCGCGATTTAATCTGGGAGATCAAAACGTCAAATTGCAATTGTTATTGAAGAAATGTAACCATTTTGTTGAATTGCTTAAAAAGGAATCCGGTTTTATTCAACTGGATATTTTTACGAAAAATGCAAACAAATAATACAATCCGAACAAGGCAATAGAACTGATTCTTTGACAGTTTGACGATGTGACGTTAGACGTCAGTGCAACATTGCGGCCTCCATGGGATTGACTAGCACTCACTTTCTTCGTTTTTTCAGAGTATTAATAAATTAACCGTTTAAGAAAGTACATTTTTGGAATCCCAAACTGATGTTTTTAAACATTTAAGAAAATAGTTGTGGGAGTGCGGGTTTCCTTTAAGAGAATAATATACGTTCGAGACAAAAAGGGTAAACTTGAAACAAAGTAACACGACGTGCTTTCCTTTGCAGAAGGAAAGAATGAACGATCAGCGGAGTGAACCTCCACCGATGCGTCCAGCACCGACTGTCCCGGATGAAGACTTCTTTAGTTTGATCCTACGCCTTCAGTCAAACAGGATTGACGACCAACGGGCTGGTGCGCCGGCGGACAGAAATGAACCACGGCAAAACGGTCACCGTAGATAGGTATTAGTTCTCAATACAGGTATGCTGAACTATCGTCAGGCCAGAAACAACGGACAGGTTTCGTTTGTATGGTCCATTACAGCGTACCGTTCATTTCATTAATATACCAAACTTTCTTGCCAAGCTGGCTGGCTAAAGAAAGAAGGTAACCTGGCTACGGAACATGGTTTTTATGGATGTTAAAATGATTGAAATAATTTTTTATCCAGTTGAGCTGATCTAGTAAATGGAAAGCGTTTTCTGAGACTACAGCTAACAGGTCTGTTTTAAGGATACGCGCTGCTTTAGCTTTGTTCGAGGAACAATTGGACCAAGGAACTACCACACTGAAACAAGGAAGCACGCATCGTTTTGTCATCGTTTCTTGTGGTCTTCGTACTGACGACTTTTGTCGTGAAAATCGTTCCTCTCACTTGAAGCTAAAGGGATTCTTGACCCTTCAACATTCTTGGTCTGTAATAAAACTTTTGTTAAGTCTATGTCAATATCAGCAATTCAAAGTTGACATTTCTGTGCTTGCTATTAACGCTAAGCAACTATTTCGACGGTTTCAATTTCCCGGGCGCCGCCATTTTGATATGTGACGTGTTACGGTGGCAGTGCCAGACCCCCTTTCGTTCATTGTTATTGTATTTATTAAGAGTGGAGACTGGTACTGCATACGTAACACGTCACTTTTCAAAATGGCGGCGTGCGGGAAATTTAAACGACAGAGATGATCAAAAAAAATTATTGGCGTTAATCATACGCACAAAATTATCACATTTAAGCTGCAGATATGGACACAGACTTAACGGAAGAACAGAAGTTTTATTTGAGACCAGGATCGCTGCTCAGCCGAGGATTTTTTTAACAAATACAGGTGACCGTGAAATGCTCCACAACGTAACCCTTTAGTTAGGGAAGTAAGTAAGGGAATTCTAACTTAGCTTTTATAAAAACTGTTTGACATCGGCGACTAAGTACAATAGCTAATTTTTGATTAACTTAGAAGTTTGATAGTTTAATCTACGAACAATTTGCACCTAACACTCGAAACATCAATACCTTTAAATCTTCTTACGGCGAAGATGAAAACTATCAACTTTTCAATTGAGCAAAAAATTTACTTTAGGGAATATATTTGGAGGATGAAGTTTTTTACTTTAACACTTCTTTATTGTTGTAAATACACTTTTTAATAGTTTTGTACACGTGATTGAATACCATTTTTATCATGTGCAAAGGTTGTATAGGTCTACTGTAGTCAGGGAAGAATTGTGGTTACTGGTATGAGAATTAATTTATTTTTTTGCATTTGTGCTCAATGCGCACCTTTTAATGTTATTTCGGATAGGGAGGGAGGGAGAGGGGGACGACGTAAGGGCATGGGTATGAGGAAGTTTGGTCGACCGCTCCTCCCTCGGGCGAACAGGTTTGGCCAAAACGTACCAAAATTCTTATCCAGGGGTAACATACTGTGGCATGGTTCACACTACTCTTGGAATTCATGGAAAATTTCTGGAATTTTGAAATTTCCTTCCCGGGCCCTGGAATACTCCTGGAAGAGCAATTATTTTCCCTATATTTCTGTAATACTTGAGGAATTTGGAGAATAAGAGGAAAAAATTATTTTGTTAGTGGAAAACTCCTGCAAATCTTCTGGAATGTCGTTTTCATCAATTACATCAAACCGTGCTGTAACTTTTGCTATAGTAACAAAAACGAATGTAACGAGTTCTTACATTAGGCTTTTCAGTCCCCGGCAGCCAGTTTATCACCATCTTATTTCTTCTTATATAACTCGCACAAAATAAGACATTTGGTAATTAGAAATTTCGAATTGACCAGATATAGCAAACTCCTGAAGATGAAAAATAATATTCTCTTTAACTGGTTACATGAAAAATAATAATTCTAGTTTGGAAAATTTTGCAACAAGCCATTTGGTGTATTTTGCATCGTGGTATCGCTTTTGCGATGTCGAAAAAAAATAAAATAAAATAAAAAAACCCTCCCCGCATCAAACAAAGATAATTATAAAAAATCCTTTCACCGGGGTAAGGTATCCTCTGATTCCCCCCTCCATCCTCCATCCCCGGGTACGAGATATCTTATAAACCCCCAAGGAGTATGAACACTCTGTCACCCCTCCCCTCCCCTCCCCCCGGGGTTCGTCGATAATCCATCAAAAACTCCATCCTTTGCCCTCCCCTCTCCTTGGAATAACAATGAAAAGTGCAGTAGCTTTTGCTTGACTTTTCCAATGATCTTCTATGAAGTAATACGTCTGCATCTCCCGCTAACTGAAGAGGTTCGGTGATCGTGTCAAATTAAACCTCTTGACTTCTAGATTAGTTTCCTAACTGTAAAAACTATTGTTTGATTCACCTAGAAGCGCTTTAAATGGCAAGATGAGGGTAAATACTTTTATTGGCTCGTAAGGCGTCGATCTTGCGCTGTAATGAACTAGTAGTAACACACCTAGATAAGCACTTTCAGATTATCAGATTGCTAACACAGACCTTGATAGAAGTACTTTCCAAATACTGCCATCTGTGTCATTTCAAAGAGAGAACAATTTTTCTTTCCATTATCTAGTTTGTTAAACGCGAGGCGCATTTTCAGTCCAAATTCTTTTTGTTCTGTTGTTTTCCCAGTTGCAATCAAAGTGAATCAAACTGTTATTAGGGACCGACAACGACAACTTCGACGACAACGTCTTCCAGAAAAACACTTCTTTCTTCCCTCTTTTTTTACATTCTCTTTTATCCGAATTACGCTGCTTTGTAGACAGAAAAAGATTAAAGGGTTTTTCGTAAAGGTAAATAAGGATTGACAAAGCTGTTGCTCGTTCCAGTAGTCGTAGAAACTCCAAAGCTGAGCTTCTTATGTTTGTAGTTTTCAAGACAACACCGTGCAGGTGGACAGCACGGTGAGTTCCAAATTTCGGGTTTTATATTTTCAATTGTTGTGAGTCTTTATTGACGTTGCCTGGTCGTTGCTTAATGTCCCGTATATTAGGTACAGTGGACGTCCAACTTGTCGTTACTCTCAGCCATTGCGCTTCTTTGCGTTAGAGGGAGAAACTGTTTAAGAATATTTCCATTAATCATAAGGCTGGCATTCAAGAGGCGATTTTTATTCTCTTTGTTATTTTTTACATCATCTCGGTAGTACGTAGTTATGTTACAAAGTGATTTTGACTGTCTATAAAATAGGCTATTGTATTTTAATTGTATATAATATTTTTATGATTTTGGGATGAAATTTTGTATTTTCATACATGCAGACGTTATTAAACACATTTCGATAATATTTGAAACAAAGATTGACAGTTTGTATTGTTTTTTTTAAAAAAAATACTCGGCCTATGGGAAAAAAAGTTAGCCGCGTCCCCAGCTCGTCCTCGTTTGATCTTTTTGGCGCAATCGTTGCTGCTGCGTGTTTGCCGTTTTGGCATGAATCTGCCTTGTACTTAGTCAAGATATTTTTGTAAAGAAGGAGCTTAACGCCCATGCAGTGAAAATGAACTACGGAACTAGGTTTAAATGGAGATAATTTTTTACTGTAATACGACCCCAGCAAAATAATCAGCAGCGGAGGGGCTTAGTGACAAGATCTTTGCTTCCCAAACCTGAGGTTCCCGGTTCGATCCCCGGCATGCTTGAGGGCTGAATATTTGGGTGGCCCTTTTTCTCGCTAAAGACCACTCAGCTTTCAATCCTTCCGGGGTCGGTAAAATGAGTTCCAACAAACATGGACCGCTTTGAAGCGACTGCCAATTGCGCCTGTATATGCTTCCGGCCCGTTTGGAGTAAACTGGTCATTGTAAAACGACTTTGAGCATATCCATATGGAAAAGGCGCTATATAAATGTATCACTTTACCTTTATTTTTTTAACATGTTTGCTATGCAAAATATATACAGAAGACCTATTGTAATAGAAACTCCGCACACACACTAACCGTTACTTGGCTTACGAGTCTCGCCACCCTGTTGCCCACCAGAAATCGTGTTCAAGAACTATATCTAACATTGCTAGGAACGTCCCATCTTACAATTCTGAGAAAAACAAGGAAAATCAGCATGTAATAAGCGCAGTGGCAGCGAATGCCTACTCCCGAGAGTTTATTCTTGAAACCTCCAAACCAAGCATACGCAATGCTGGCAGCGCCTCGGATACCTAAACAAATCGAGTCTGAGAGTTCTGCTGCTTTGCTTTATTTGGCCGGTACATTTTTTGCCAATATCCGTATGGAATCCCTTTTAAACTATTGGCAATCTATTTTCCCGAACCCAAAGATTCTGTACTAAATCATATAAGCACTTTATTCTATATCGTGTCACAGATGCAATGCTAGTGGCATAGGAGAAACGCGCAAATGGGGAGTCGTTTGGGGAACAATCAGTTATAGAGAATAATCGTGTTCAAAAATCTTTCTTGCTGAAACAGCACCTAAAAACGATACAACAAACATCCGCATAAAAGAACACAGGCTGATTCTAATTTATCGGGTGTTTTCTGCAAAACCAGTGTGAAAATGATTCATTTATCTGATTACCCATACAGCTTCCTTGCTACCCAGTGTAGAGCTACCAGGAACAAGAGGAGGGAGAGCAGACATCCCTGTCTCACGCCAGTCAACATATGGGTTTTCTCTGTTAACCTGCCATTGTGTTGTAAATCCTTCATA
>JAOBRD020478038.1:0-17678 GCA_027575215.2 Hydrozoanthus sils | reverse complement strand
TCCTGCAGCATGTCACCCTTTCACTCCTGTAGCATGTCACCCTTTGACTCCTGTAGCATGTCACCCTTTGACTCCTGCAGCATGTCACCCTTTGACTCCTGCAGCATGTCACCCTTTGACTCCTGTAGCATGTCACCCTTTCACTCCTGTAGCATGTCACCCTTTCACTCCTGTAGCATGTCACCCTTTGACTCCTCCAGCGTGTCACCCTTTCACTCCTGTAGCATGTCACCCTTTCACGCCTGTGGCATGTTACCCTTTTACCCCTGCAGCATGTCCGGTTTTCACATCTGTGGCATGCCACCCTTTCACTCCTGTAGCATGTCACCCTTTGACTCCTGTAGCGTGTCACCCTTTGACTCCTGTAGCATGTCACCCTTTGACCCCTGCAGCTTGTCAATCTTTCACTTCTGTGGTATACCACCCTTTCACTCCTGTGGCATGTCTGGTTTTCACATCTGTAGCGTGCCACCCTTTTACTCCTGCAGCATGTCATCCTTTGACTCCTGTAGCATGTCACCCTTTCACTCCTGCAGCATGTAACCCTTTCACTCCCTCAGCATGCCACCCTTGACTCATGCAGCATGTCACCCTTTGACTCCTGTAGCGTGTCACCCTTTGACTCCTGTAGCATGTCACCCCTTCACGCCTGTGGCATGTTACGCTTTTACCCCTGCAGCATGTCAATCTTTCACATCTGTGGCATGCCACCTTTTCACTCCTGCAACATGTCACCCTTTGACCCCTGCAGCTTGTCAATCTTTCACTTCTGTGGTATGCTACCCTTTCACTCCTGTGGCATGTCTGGTTTTCACATCTGTAGCATGCCACCCTTTTACTCCTGCAGCATGTCACCCTTTGACTCCTGTAGCATGTCACCCTTTCACTCCTGCAGCATGTAAACCTTTCACTCCCTCAGCATGTCACCCTTGACTCCTGCAGTATGTCACTTTTTGACTCATGCAGCATGACACCCTTTCATACCTGCAGCCCTTCACCTTTTGACTCCTGCGGCATGTCACCCATTGGCTCTTGTAGCATGTCACCCTTTGACTTCTTCAGCATGGCACTTTTTTATTCCTGCAGCAATTTAACCTCTTTCCTGCAGCATGTACCCTTTCTCTCCTATAGCGTGTCACCCTTTTGCTTCTGCTGCATGTTATCATTTATTCAGTAGCATGCATGACATCTTTTTATTCGTGGAGCATACCACCCTTTCATTCTTGCAGCATGTCTCCCTCTGGCCCCTCTGGCCCCTCTGACCCTTTCACTCCAGCGGCATGCCACCTTTTCACTCATTCGACATATCGCCATTTCACTTCTGCAGCATGTCGCATTTTTACTCCTGCAGCATGCCACCTTTTCACCCCTGTGGCATACCGCTCTTTCACTCTTGCGGCATATCCTGTTTCACTCCTGCGGCATGTCACCTTTTCACTTCTGTAGCATTTTGTCGTCTGACCCCTGCAGCATGTCTCCCTTTCACTCATGCGGCATGCCACCTTTTCCTTTCTGCGGCATGTCACCCTTTCACTCATGCGGCATGCCACCTTTTCCTTTCTGCGGCATGTCACCCTTTCACTCATGCGGCATGCCACCTTTTCCTTTCTGCGGCATGTCACCCTTTCACTCATGCAGCATGTCACCCTTTCATTCCTGCAGCATGTCACCCTTTCATTCCTGCAGCATGCTACCCTTTGACTCATGCAGCATGTCACCCTTTCATTCCTGCAGCATGTCACCCTTTCATTCCTGCAGCATGTCACCCTTTCATTCCTGCAGCCCTTCACCTTTTCACTTCTGCAGCATGTCACTCCTTGATTCCTGCAGCAGTTGAACTTCTCTCTCCTGCAGCATGTCGCCGTTTGACTGCTGCAGCATTTCACCCTTTCTATCCAGAAGCATGTCACCCTTTGACTCCTGCAGCATGGCACCCTTTGACCCCTGCAGCATGGCACCCTTTGACCCCTGCAGCATGTCACCCTTTGACCCCTGCAGCATGGCACCCTTTGGTTCTTGCAGCATGTCACCTTTACACTCTTGCAGTATGTCACTTTTGTTCCTGCATCATATGATCTTTTCACTCCTGCAGCATGTCACCCTTTTACTCCTGCAGCATGTCACGCTTTCACTCCTGAAGCATGTCACGCATTCACTCATGAAGCATGTCACCCTTTTACTCCTGCAGCATGTCACCCTTGACTCATGCAGCATGTCACGCTTTCACTCCTGCACCATGTCACCCTTTTACTCCTGCAGCATGTCACGCTTTCACTCCTGAAGCATGTCACGCTTTCGCTATGCAGCATTTTTCTCTTTCACTCTTGCAGGATTTCGCCCTTTCTATCCAGAAGCGTGTCACCTTTTCACTCCTTCAGCCTTTTACCCTTTCCTCCCCGGAGCTTTTGTGGTCGCAATATAACATAACAACTGTAAGTAGATTAACGAGGAGGCGAATCTAGCTTCCAAGCATATGACATCTTCGAGTAGAAAGCGAACCATTGAAACAAAGTCCCTTCTGTCTGTAGCACTTCTGCAGCCTTGCGAGTTGTATTAGGTATACCTTAGTAACGCGCAAAAGCACTCCAACACTTCCCTTTTACAGCAATTGGAAAGATGTTTCTGTTTAGGACGGCTTTTTTATGGTGGGCGTTTTAAAGCAATCTTTTTTGTGTAACTTCTTGGGCAGTTTTTATTGTTATCTTTCGCGCGCTTGGATTTTTGGGTAAATACATAAATTTGCTGTTTATTGTAAAAACTGAGACTTATCTTCCGCGTTTCCAGTTTGAACTTTGGGTATGGGACGTAATGTTTATTCAAGTTTTTAAGTTTTTACCAAAGCCATGGTCCATATATCTTACCATTGCCACAGAATGAACCGACAGGAAAAAATCGTTTTGCAAAGCTAAGTAGAGAACAAAGTTCTTTAGCATTCGTTTATTTTTTCTTTAGTTAGACAGTGCAGTATATGTTGGGTGATTTTGAAACAACATTCTCATTGTTAACCATAGAGCTGTACTGTCCTTAAAATCCCACGACCAAACTCCCAGTTGGCCCCGGTGCTCAATTGGTTAGAGCGATGTAGATCTGTTTCGTGGGTTCGAATTCCACCGAGGTCAGATTTTTCTTACCTTTATGAGGGTTTATGGGGTTCTCTGTTGATGCTGTAGATCAGCGAAACTTGGATTATACCCCGTTCCAGTGGTAAGGCATCATTCGAATCTATATATGTTGTATTCACACATATGACACTGAAGGACCGAGCTGTACTGTCCTTATATGTCCTTAAGATCAAACTCCCAGCTGGCCCTGTAGCTCAGTTAGTTAGAGCGACGTAGATCGGGTCGTGGGATTGAATCCCACCGAGGTCAGAGATATTTTTTCTTTCTTTGGTGTGGGTTTATGGGGTTCTCTGTTGATGCTGTAGATCAGCGAAACTTGGATTATATTCCGTTCCAGTGGTAAGGCCTCACTGGAATCTATATGTTGTGTTCTCACTGTTTTTTATGAAATCAACGACAACTACCATTTGAAAAGGCTGGTTCTGTCATACACACAGGTTAGATCCTTAAATCTCCAAAAAAATCTAGTTTAAGAAGCGGAAAATGAGCCCCGGAACTTATTTTTGGTCAAAGAGCCTTTTTGCTATATTTTTCTTGAAGGGACTTGAATTCGAGAGGGCTAATACACGGGAAAAAACTTTGCGTTTTTTAAAACAGCTAGTGAGATTCGAGGAATTTATTTTTTTTTCTGATGTACTCTGTTCACAATCGGTCTAATACTGATTTTTTCTTTTTATCAACATACATGCAGTTGTCGGTGTTACGGACACTGCCGTTACGATTTCTCCCTCTTGGGTTCTAGTTCTGAACACGGGTTACTTTAGTAGTTGCCCAAAATGGCTTGTATTTTTGCAAGAACCGTTTATGCATTATAGCACGAGGTAACTCGAATGTTCAAAAACAACAGCTTTTTATTTCCACCTTTTTTGTACATAATTATGCTTATGAAAAGTTAAAGTAACAATTCATTTTTTGTAGTGAGTGGGCACCAGAAATAACCAAAAAAAAATAAACAATCAAGTTGCGTGCCCATTATACTGTTTTAAATCAATCTTCAAACCATTAATGTACCAATCATGTGCATTGCCCGACAGTACATGCAGTCCAATATATCATCGTTGAAATGAATTCAACGACGATATGAACTGGACGACAAATCTGTGGGCTCGATATGTCTCCAGGGTGCACCTTAATTTTCCAAGAATGACGATTAGAAGGGGTCACCACAGGTTGAAAGAAAAGAAGGCAACCTGAAGATGATCCACGTGGGAGGAATGAGAGAATCGAGATGATGGACCCAAGTGCAAAGGTGATTCCAAGACAGATAGCATGCACTGGAAGTCTGGTGACAAACCTCGTTCTCGGGGCATTTCTCTAGGTTGGGAAAGCCCTGGGGACGAATTTGTCTGGTGGCGGCCTTTAGTGATCGGGTCATGCTGTCATTGGGTTCTGTAAAAAAATTAAGTCCAGCGTCAAATGATAGATTGGAAACTTAGAATATGGAAAGAAAAAGTCAAACACAAATTTAGTTTCTTTCGACTTCACAACCTGCGTTCTATCTAGGTTGTTCACATTTATAACTCACATTTCGCATTGGCAAATCCCAGAGTTCTATGCTGTTCGTAAATGAGCGAAGAAGTAAGTAATCTTACTAAATAATTTAAGTGTCTCCCGAAGCTTTTGTTCTTGCATGTTTAATAGTTTTTATACAATAATTTTTTTAGCTGGTTTTGTAACAAATTTCAAAGAAATAGCTTTTGTAGTTACTCCTTTGTCTGTTATCTGTTGTATTCGTATTGTCGAGTTACAGGTTTTTGTAATGGTTGGTAAAACATCATGTAGCCGAACAATAGGTTGGATAGCCTCACTTGAAAATGCAAAGAACATATTTGAAGGTCATTTTGTTACCTTCGGCAAACAGAATTTTGATGCTCTCACCACTTGTTACTGAGTGGAACACTCTCGGAATCACCTCAGCCTACTTTCAGAACGTCTTTACCATTGTGTTCTGTCAAGAGGTTTAAAAATATTGTTTGACAGCGATTTAAAAATTAGACTAAGACGTTTGGGGGTAAAAGCTTGGCTCTTCCTCAGTTATAAATTATGATAAAAGTTTACAAGTAATAATGCGTAAACACGCTGATAATACGGACAAAAAAAAACAATGCACATTGTTCTATGTTCGTTCTAAAAATACAGAAAATTAAATAATGTCTATCGCTCTAAGAGAGGTTTATAAATGTCCGGTGTCTGTGTCTTGTATATCACCTTGATTAAGTTTCTTGCTGTAAGATATAAAGCGGTATAGGTTTTTACTACATCAATGTTAAACGCAGCACTACGGTACTGTCTGGATCGTTTTACAATGAGCAAGATTTTTACGGAATCTCTTCTTTCCAAGAAACTTCAGACTTTGATTTCCTTTCCAAGCCTTGATCGTGGTATCTTTTTAGATCTTTTTACGTAGTATTCTTTGCCTCTTTGTTTTCAAACGACAGGGTGTCTTTGTAGACGGGTCATCTCGCATCATGAAGACGCTCAATGGTCCGCCCACAAGGAACCTCTGTCTTCTCAGTGGTTCCAAGGTTTTCTTGTTTGCCATTGGTTGATTACAGAATGACAAATTTTAGTCGACCTGACTGAAGATGATCGAGGGAAAAAGACTATCTTTGGATTATTGATGCTTAAAAAGCCTTCGTTATCGATGTGATAGATAATACTAAGATAGATAGATAATACTAAAATAAGATATACGAAACTGTATGGTCTAGGCAGAGGTTCTGTTAAACTGGCCTAATGGTACGTTAAGGTACCAGTAGAATGATATTGTTTGATACACTTGGTGTGTCATTCTTTGGGTCTTGGAAGATAGCCACAAGTTGAGCCTTGCATTTATCTGTTGTCAGTTTGCTCGTTTCAGGGTAGTTTCTGTGACAGCTGCGTCAACTACCCTTCTCAGTATGGAACTTAAAGTGGTGCTGGACGAATGAAAATCGTTTAGCAACATAAGTTGTCATCTTAGAGATAGTACTAAGAACGTAGAGCTAACTTCGATAAATCTGTTTTACTGTGTCTGTCTGATATTGATACTACTTCTAGTTCTAAAAAATGTAGTCTTGTTTACAATCTTCGAAAATGGAAGTGCACAAGTATCATAAAATGTTTGTTATGTCCCTTTACTTGAAACTAATGCCAGAATCTTAATAATCAAAACCTTTACTTACCTCCAAACGTCAAAAGATAAAAATAAGTGAACACCATGATCTTAACCCTTATCCTGCTAAGATTTTAAAAATCAAAATCATAAAAATCTCGACAAAGTTATAAACTTCAGAATTTGTTGAAGCAATGGACATTTTCAGAATCTACTTGTAAAGACAAAGAAAATGAATGGTCACTTTTTTGGTTTTCAAGAAGTGGTTTCAATTTTAGAACATTCTTAGTTTATGTGAAATCGTGTTTAGCAGATTAAGAGTTAAGAGTTAGACAACTGGCGACGAAATCAGAGAAAGCGTAAGTGTTTTCCGCTTCGTGATGATACTTTACTAACAAACGACTGGAATGCACTGTGAAAATCGAAAGACTGGTGTCTATAAAAGCTAAGGTTCCCTAATACGTTGTATCAAAATTTCATACGAAATCAGAATCTCCCCTTACTCTGAAACTAAGTTTGACCTTGGTTTCGGCATTGTACCAAATAGCAATCACAATATAAACCTTCGCGTGATATTTTAGTTTTAGTAGCTTTGCAGAATATTAAAACAGAGAAAATCAATAGTCACTTCAAATTGGCACAATAAACAGAAAGCATTTTGAAAATGTTTCAAACCCTTATTAGGAGTACTGTGTAACATTCAGCAAAAATAATTTTGATGTTCTCAACCGGAACGCTCGGAATCACCTAAGCCCACTTTCGAAGCTCCTTTACCATGGTGTCCTGTACATCTTCGTGATTAAAACTTTCTTACTGTAAGATATAAACAGGTTGGTTTTTACAACAATAGTGTTTGATACAGCACTATACGATACTATTTGGACCCTTTTTAAAATAAATATGTTTTACGGAATCTCAGGGCTCTTTCCAACAAATTACTAACTTTGATTTGCTTTCCAAGCCTTGATCGTGGTATTATTTTATATCTTTTTACATCCAAGTATTCTTTGCCTCTTTGTTTTCAAACGACAGGGTGTCTTTGTAGACGGGTCATCTCGCATCTTGAAGACGCTTAATGGTCCGCCCACAAGGACCCTCTGTCTTCTCAGTGGTTCCAAGATTTTCTTGCTTGTCATTGGTTGATATACAGAATGACAAGTTTAAGTCGACCTAACCGAAGACTAGCTACGATCTCGTGATGCTTACAATGTTCTCATTGGCTCTTCTCAGTGGTTCTAAGGTCTTTTTACTTCCTAGTATTCTTTGCCTCTTTGTTTTCAAGGAGCGGGGTTCTTTGGAGACGAGTCATTTCGAATCATAAAAGATGCGAAATGGTCCGCTCCTAAGGCACTCTGTTTTCTTAGTGGTTCCCAGGTTTCCAAGCCTGCCTTTAGTTCATTACAGAACGACACAGTCGACCAAACTGCAGATGACCAAACCTAACAAACTATCTACAATTTCTTGATACTTACAATGCTTTAATTATCGATTGGTTCTTCTCTTACCTCAGCAATAGAAAACAATCAGTTATTATTAACGACACGGTTTCTGACGTAACACAATATCATGTGGAGTCCCTCAAGAGTCTGTCCTTGGTCCAATTTTTTTTTCTAATCTACATAAACGATTTTCATCTTCCGTTTTTGACTTTCAATAGTTTACAAATGGTGCAAATCTGTTTTATAGGCACAATAATATTAATATTCTTCAACAAAACATAAACACATAAGTAAATTCATACCTGGCTATCGCAAACAAATTGTCACAGAATATTGAAAAATTAAATTGTGTCTTATTCCACCCACGTCAAAAAAATTACAAACTACTTTCATTTCCGTAGTGATACAAAAAAACCCCATTAACATTGAATAAAGTGTGATATACTACGCTCTGTGGAGGAGGCAATGGTTCTGCCAAACTGGCCTAATGGTGTATATATACCAGTTTAAATACGATACTACTTTTGAACTTGGTGTTTCGTTCTTTGGTACCCATAAGATATCAAAGTTGATCTATGTATTTGCTGTAGTTAGTCTGCTCGTTGCAGGATAGTTTCTGTGACTGCTTCGTTAACCACCCTTCAATGGAGCTTAAAGTGGTGCAGTCGACAAATCAAAAACGTTTAGTAACGTAAAGTGTAGGTGCTAGCTAACGGTGACAACTGTATGTCAAATATGTCTAACTATATATTCTTGTCTGTCTGATATTGATTTTCCTTCTTATTATAGGCAAAATCGAAAAAATGATACTGAATATCAAATAAAGTGTGTTATACGGTGCTTTTTGGCCCAGAGAGTGGTTCCTTCAAAGCTGGCCTTGTGGTACATTAAGATACCAGTAGAACAACGATAAATGTTAAGTACACTTCTTTGAGTCAAAGAAGATGTCAAAGTCGAGCCGTGTACTTTTCTGTAGTCAGTCTCCTCATTGCAGGGTAGTTTCTGTGACAAGTGCACTAACCACCCTCCTATGGAGCTTTAAGTGATGCTGTTTTTGCTTTCAGGGACATAAGCTGTCAGCTCATGTAAAGTGCGAAGGGCATACACTAACTACGGTTAATCTGCATTGCACTGCTTGTCTTTAAGATATTAATTACGGTTATAAGATATCGAGTTGCGTTTTAAAACAGGGGAAATCAAACTGCACAAGTATCTCAAAATGTTTTTTAAATATCTCAAAAAATGTTTTTAAGCCCCTTTACTTCTCCCAGAATCTTAATTATTAAAATCTGTACTTTCTTCAAAACGTCAAAAAGGTAAACAGGAGTAATTAAACACCGATGTAACACTAGACCTAGGACCAATTCGATGTGAAGTTAAGAAGATAGACTGCTGGCGCCAAAAACAGAGAAAGTATAAGTGTTTTTCCGCTTTATGATTGATACTTTGTTAACAAACCACTTGAATGCACTGTGGAATTTGAATGACTGGTGTCAATAAAAGCTCAGCAAAAATGGGAAGGCGATTTGACTCTTGTGTGTTTAACTACAACTTGTCTTATAATGTATCTTGTTTGGTTGATACCTATGTTTGAACATACATATATATGTTTATAAATATACAAATAGACTGTTTTTATGTATGTATGTGTGTGAGAGTGAGGGAGAGAGAGCTTGATAAATAAGGTTCTTCTTTTTTTGTTCTTATATACGTCCGCTTCTTCCACATTAATCACAGTTACAGAAAAGACTGGCTAAACCGAAAAGTTGTTATTTCATTGGATCGTTGGATCAAGCGAATTCCTTAAACAGCAAAAATGTAAGATGAAGGTGGCCTGTCGCAATTTATTGCAAATAAATGTTTCTGGCCGTTGCTAACCATCTTAAAATTGCAAATACAGCATCCATAATTCATAAGAGTATTGTTTTCAAGACGGCCGAGCTTACCTCCAGTATACCAACGGTGCCACCCGAAATGCCAGCACAGTGCCAAGAAGGACCTTCGTGATTCTCGAAACTTGGTATCTTCTATACTAAATAAGACGAGGTCCAAACAGACGACTAATTCCATCAACCAGACTAATGTCCAAGTTGCATGATTTAAGCAGCTTCAATCTGCCAATAACCCTGAAGAACACAATCGTGGATAGAACAGATAAGTTCAATTTGGGACTATAGCATAATTGGGGATCTAAAACGGGCGCGTAAAGTTAATCAGGTCGTGTCATCAATCTACAAAACTCGCTATAGTATGTGCACGATAAGAAGAACATGAAACCACAGGCAACCAAAAAGTCACTTACTCAGAGTACTGTTGTACTCCCTGCGTGCTTTTTTGTTTAAGAATGTTCGGCGCGTCCCAAAAGCCGCTACTTACGTTTGGAGTTGTTTCTGCCCGTAAAAGGATCGATATATTGGAACTTAACAGGCTTAAGAAACTGAAGAGGGCGCAGTTAAACCTCTAAAATTTGTGCACGAGGACCCGGTTTGTGATTCATGGCCTGACTTGGGCGTTTAACAAGTGCATACCTACAGTTAGGACTAATCAGTTTTAGTTTTACAACACTTTAGCTATACAGTAAACACCTGCATATAAGAACACACGATTTTGGAGCTCAGGCTGATTAGATTCTTAGTTATTGGATCAGCCTCAAGTTGTTCTTAAATTGTTCTTAAATTTTGTTTTTGGAATACAGAACTGTTACTATGCAAAAAATATTGCTTGAGATTTAACTAGCATATTTTTGGGAAAAACCATAAAATAAATTGACATTAATGTAACAATTAGCCCACATAAAGAAAATTAGCCTTAACACTAGATAAAAACAAAAGCCCAAAACAAACACAAGACAGCATGACAGCTGATAGAGCTGTAGTATAACAAGCATGCATGTTCTGTAATTTAGTAACATATTTATGCACAACAAATAACTCTGCTACTATTATCATCACTTTGGAGGGCATTGGGAAAACAGTATATGACGTTTTGGCTTGCACTTCTCATGGCTTCGATTCAGCAGGCTAAAATATCTCCACTTTTAATAGCCCGTAAAACTCGCCACAATGCCCGAAGAAAATGATTATATTATTCACAAGAATGCTAATGTCATGATGAAATAAGTTTTGTGATTTTTGTATCAATAGATTAGTATAGATATTGTTTATTGTGGAAAATAAAACGATACTTATTCGACTGCTTCAGTTTTTCGGTAATAACTTAAATGAACACGACGTTTCGAATGCTACCGCTTGTCTTCACCATCGCCTGATACGACTTGCAGTAGCAGTCGAAACGTCCTGTTCATTTAGTTATGACCGAAAGCGTCAGACAATCAATTAAGTATAATCTTCGTATATAGGTAATACGTATTTCTAGAGTGGTTTTAAAAAAGTCTATTTAATGTTCTTGTGCAGCAAAATGCACAGCTCTTGCAACCTTTTTTAAGTTAGGCACCGATATTTTGTGTTTTTGAAGCTGGCAAACTTTAAGGCGGACCTATGTTTGAGAGCAAGCTTATCGTTGGTTTTTTTAGTTAAGAAACAAGGAACTCTCGACTGTAACCTGTTCTGTTGTCAACCACTTAGTAAGCGGCTAGGGTAATTGAGAAGTTAGGAGAAATACTTGCCTAGTTGTGACTGCAACCACGCCGTGATCAAACTCAAGTTCCTTCCGCCGACGCACCAAGACAATCTCTGGGTATCGTATTCAAGAAGCATGCCTCAAAAACTACCACGCCTGTCTTTCAGTTCAAGCAAACAACTGGATTATAGTGAGACTCTTTCCGGTGATCACAGCAGTCTTTTCACGAATTCGACTGTTTACGAAACACAGAGCAACCAATTTGTTACTGATGTTCCAGCCACAAGCCTCAAGTAGTTTGTCTTCTCATTTTTTTGAAACAATAGGCAGTATTTCTTGAGACACAGTTCGGCCCGAGTTCACCAAAAAGTTGTCTTTCAGAGCCTATTTTTGCTCTGGAAATCTTCAAACACTAACGTTAAACTTGATCGATCGTTTGCGAGCTTTGATGGCTCTACATTTGATAACTTTCGTCTTCTTCAACCAATCAAACCCTTTACATCATTCTAACAAGGGTTCTCATTGGCTTATTTTGGCGTGCCTTACGAAGGTACAGATAATAATAGTAATAGTAAGTAAACACAATCACAGATTACTAAAATATGCGTTCGATTCACGTTAACTTTAGTAATAATGTATACAATTTGACCTGCAAGATTATCTAATAATTATGGAGTTTGATGTTTATATAAAGAATGAGTTTAGGGATCGGAGGCTTTCAATGCTGTATGATACAGTTTTTTCTGCTGTCACACAAGACCGCATTGTCTGACAAAACAACCGGCCCTGACCTTTATTTCGTCAACAAGCTTTCCCTCAGAGGCTGATCAGTTCCAACGCAACATGGACTGCTACAATTCCACGTTCCCAATAGGATTTAAATTCGCTGGAGGATAAAACGAAGACCGACACGCAAAATCCTGCTCAAAACTCGCCATAGAGTTCGACATGGAACGTTAAGTTCCTTCACTAGAAAATGTGTTACTGTAAAACTTACTGCTTTTTAATTCCACTCATATTTCTACGTTCGTAGGACATCGAGGCATTTCAGGATACATAGACAGGCAAGACGAAAACTGACCAATCATACCATTTGCATCACTCCACAAAAATGATCCTCATCGACTTATTTTGGCATGCTCTAACGAGAGTAGAGAAGATGACAGTAATGGTAACTGAAATAAATCAACTTGATGATTGGTCACACCACCTCTGTTCGTCGGTTTAAAAACTTAAAATAATTTGTTTTGAAAACTATGCGAGTGCGCGGGGAAATTCCGCAGAAGCATTAAAAACTTTGGACCGGCGGCTCCTGTTTTTCTAAACACTTATTTTATACTCTTACCACTTTCGATATGTTTTACGATAGAACCGCCAGAGCACAGTCAAGGCTTCTTTATATGTTTACTAGTAAAGCACAGAGGGAAAGGGCTGGTGCACAAAAAAGTGTAGGGCCCTGCAGGGAACTCCAGCCGCAGGCGAGTGTTTTAGTTTTACCCTTCTTTACAAATGCTTAACAGATTACAGCCGGGGTTTCTTTATTCGTTTTATTACTAACAACAGCTCCCGCTAAATACCAACGAGTAAGACAAAAACTTAAAATTTAGAAAGAAAGGTAAATGCTATTTGAAAGCAGAAGTAGGTTGACAAGATACGGTTGAATCCTATTTTTTGAACCCGGCCTCGGAATTTTTTTAAACACCATATTTTTCATTTAGGAAAAGGAATTCGGTTACTTCCAGCTTTTTTTCTCTCATAGCCCCAGAAAAATACAAAATTGGTATAACTTCTTTCCTTTATTTCCAAACGCTGATACCAGTTGTTTCTATCTAGTTTACAGATTGCACTAAAATGTTTGACGAATCTCATCATGTATTTACGTTATACGCGAGAGTCGCGATTGTTTCGCTCTTCACTCGGCTTCTTACCCAAGGCTGTTTGTTGGCAATAAAAGGCATCCATAAAGAAAGGAGGCTAAATTAAGCCAATGAGGACCTTTGTTAGAATGGTGTAAAACGATATGATTGGTTAAAGACGACGAAGGATATTGCATGCATGCGTCGTTGGGTAAAGCCTGATGGGAGTCGGTCAAACTAAAGAGCAAAGTTGAGAGGGTAATCTTTGCCGTATAAGTTCGGAAGCTAAAGTTTCGAACGTTGGCCCTTCATTAGGGCATACTGATCGAATCAAATGGTTGAAGTTAGTGCGACTCAATATGAAAACGGAGATCAGTCGTGAAAACAAAAAAAGGTCAAGCGATTTAGCCATAGGGTCAATGATGGAAACGTCTGTCCATTTATGAAAGTCTAACCAAAGGAAGGCTTCAGAAGCATAAATGCAAGTTGTAAAGATCGAATCTATAATTTATGGATCGACAATAAATGGTGTTATCTTTGAGCTCACAAAGGATGCACCAGACGAAATCCATACCTAGGATATCCTGTGGGTATGGAGGATTTTGTGTGGACCTTACCTTGAACTGTGTCGTCTGTTGATAATTTCACATTCATAAGATCATGTTTTGCGGTAATTTACTATTTTTTCTTTTTAAAAGTCATTCCGTCCTAATGTTTTGATAATATTGCATAGATATATTTTTACCCTTGTTATTTCAATATCAATATATCGTTATATCGTCATATAGCTTTATCATTTAAACTTCTTTGTAATATTATTATTGTTGCTATTACTTTTGTCCCTTGTACCTTACTTATGTCCCAACATGCCTTCCAAATTGTTGTACTGTAGGAAAATTGGGCAAACGTTTCACTCGAGAATATGATCGATTTACTAAAAAACTTTAACATCATAGATGTATGTCTGAAACCTAACACTGTAATTTTCTTTGTGAAGGAAACAAAAATAAAAAAAAACACAATTATTGGTGTGATTTGATACAAACCAACAAAACGGAGTATAAAATGGATTTTGAACTTAATTTAATCATCTTGTGCACGAAATTAATAGAGAAATTAAACAGAAATCGATACTTGCTAGTTGACTTTAGTATCAATTAGCTAACTCAATGCAGAATCTCATAAGTCAGTTTGTGGATAATGTTTATTCTTCAAACTTGTATCCACTCACAACAAGAGTAAAACTTAGAGTAACACTTCACGTCAGGCTTTTCTAATTGACATGCAACATTTTTACAAATGTATTAAATCACCAAAACGTGATAAAAAGTTGCCTTGTTTGTGCAGAAATTTCAGAACACATGACAGCTGTTTTTACACTCAGAAATCAGATTCAGAGACAAGTAAAAAAAAACTGAATTACTTTATATTAAAGATGTATCAACAAGCATAGCTTTTTGTCTTTCAATTTCCAAAGTTATCTATGATTATACAGTTTCTTACACTCACTCTTTCAGACATCTATAATCATAGTTTCCAATATAAATCTGAAAAAGAAAATTCATTTGTAAAACCTTGATAAGAATAGCTAGGCCTTCAAAAATAAAAGAGAAAGAAAACCTCAATATTTTTTTAAATGTCCATCTTTTATAAATAAATCAAAATTTAGAAGTACAAAAACAAGTTTAATAGTCTGATGTGAACCTCTAAATTACCCAAGTTATAAATGTCAAGATCAAGAACCCAGGAAAATCTTGGATTAATGAAAAAAACACAAATAACAATAATCCGGAATATGTTCTAATCATTGAATAATTCAGACTGACAAAAGATCCCAAAGTTATCATCATTGGATTTGTTAGAACTTCATAAACATACATAGAAAGTAGTCTAGCATTAACAATAGTTAATATTTCCATGCATGGCCAGGATCAAGTTTTTTGTTCTACTTTTGCCCTACAACTTCTCGACTCAAATCCTTTTGACAATTACAAGAGTATCAGAAACTTATTACTTTAGGGCTGATATAATAGATGAACATCTAACATGCATATGAGAACCCAAAATTTAAACACATTTCATCAAAAGTATCAAGAAAGACTGGAATTATTGCAAAAGTATTTATATTATTTATTTATATTTCTCGGTGATTTACCCATATAACTGTATTGCAAAAGCTCTGTTTGAGAAAATATTTACAAATCTAGCATCAACATAATGCAGCCAATTTCCAAAAAAGACAGTAAAAATACTTACAAACTCTGGTTTAAATTATCTAAGGCAAAAATCAATAATGTTTGAACAAGAAAAAATACTTACAATCAATCAAATAAACCTCTTTGAAATCTCATTACTACTGATGTTCAATGACAATTACTACTGATGTTCAATGACAAATAATAATCTATTATACCTGATTTATTTGAAGGACTTTTCAGATTCTGCAAATTAAGCAATTCCCCACTATATATAATACAAAACAATCGAAACATCATGTTAAATCAAAAACGTTCAAGACTCAGTCAGTTTTCAATTTGTTATTCAATTTAGAACATATATGGTTTATTTTATTAAAATCAAAACAATACAAATCATTTTAAATTATGTTGTAAATATTTTCACTGCAATTAATAGTTAAACTCACGTATAACTAGTAAAGTCATTGATTTCAACATCATTCTTGAAAGAAAAGTCATCACTTTTAAAAATACTTATGAGTATTATTCATGATGACTATGTACGTACAATATCTGGTAACCATACAGATGTAAATGTATATAGGAAGTGTCCAAATGGCCGGCAGCCGACCAGGGTTCTCAAATAACTAAATGGCCGGCAGTCGAATTTTTTTCTAACAAATTTTCGTAATACTATTGATCAAAAATTATTTAACGCAAATTAAACTAAAGCTTCGTTAATTGGAAGTAGCTAGGAACCACTTCTTGTCTATAGGTAGTTCTAGCTCTTTCGAGCGAATTTCTTGAAACGATCTTTTAGTAATTTGAAGACCCAGTCCCTGGCCGGCAGTTGGCCACCGTGATTTTTTCTAAGTGTGACAAAACGTTGAAAGATAATCATATCGTAGTCATCAGAAGCGCTTAAAGATAGAGGACTTTCAATTGATGAATACTTGTACATGTAGATATCTGGAATTATTTGAAAATTTCAACTGCCGGACATTTAGTAATTTGAAGACATTGGTCAGCAAGTATTTTCTAAGTGTGACAAAACAAAACGTTGAAATAAAACCATAGTGTAGTCATCAGAAGAACGAATAAAAGATAGGACACTTCTAGCTTTTACGTTTATATTGGACTTTCAATTGATAAATTGTAGAAAAATTCGACTTCCGGCCGTTTAGTAACTTGAAGACCCTGGCCGGCTGCCGACCGTTTAGACACTTCCATATATTATACTTTACTAGAGGTATGTATATGTTTTTAGCAGACATTACAATGCTACAAATGTTGGTAATTATAAAAAATACTGTGTAAAACCAATATGAAAATGTACAGCAGTGACGAAATAAACAGGAATGAAAAAGAGTATATTGCAATTCAAATATAAGTTAACGAGTGTTAATTTGGGAGCATTGTTCAGACACTTCGCGGGTTGCTTGGAGTGACATCGGCTGCTGTGACTGCTCTAACCACAGCCACAGGAAAGATATCTCAACAATCTAATCGTTCACTCGAAACCAGTGAGATTGGAAATGCGTAATTGCTGTCACATGTGAGAGTTTCTCCCTACTTTTCAAGTATCCTAGCCAATTCATAAGTGCTTTACAACTGAACAGTTTTTAGTTTCTTTTATTTAAACAAAGAAATGAAGTAATTCCCCGCGTAACTTTATCTTTCATAACAAACAGAGATATCTGTACTATCGTAACAAAAGCACGTCAAAATAAGCCAATGAGAACCCTTGCTAAAATGATGAAAATTGTTTGATTGGTTTAAAGACGATCGAAAGTTCAAGAAGTCGAAGTTCACATACGAATTCGAATTTTACATGAGTGTTTGTGGTTTTTCAGCGTAAAAACAGGATTGAAAGACCAATGTTTAGTGACTTCCGGTCGAAATTATGGCTCATGAAATACTGCACTTCAGGCTTGTGGCTTGCTGTTTAAATGAACGAACTTCGGGACAGAGGAATTCGCGCGATCGATTGCTTGAAGTCACAACGTCTGAAAAATCGACTGTTGTGAATGCCGTGTACACCGGAAAAGACATCTTTAAAACAAGCCAGTTGTTCACGTTGTAATTTAATTTCTGCGGCTTGCTACGATGCAGTTAATGCTCAGAGATCGCCATGGATGGAATTTGAGCGTTGAACAGCAGCGTGATAGAAGTCACTTGTAAGTGTTTCTCCTAACCTACTCTACAGCTGGTCTCTCTAGCCGCTTCCTGAGCGCTTTAGAAGGTGTTTGTGCATGGGAATATAAAAACATGCTCTAGCTCAGGTACCCTCTTCCTTTCTACTTGGTTACTATCGAAAGCGAAGTTATTCATACTCATGCTAGCTAGACAATGACTCTATACCTTTCGTATAGGCCTTAGCAGAGAAACTAAAAAGAACTGTAACTAGAGCG